>LBFM01020108.1:0-82974 GCA_000988765.1 Achipteria coleoptrata | reverse complement strand
TCTACATTAATTGCAAGATATTATTCACCCGATTGCCCTGCAGCTTACCCTCCGTGACCCAGGGCGCCTTCTGTCGTTTCAGGATGATTTGCTGTTGTTGAGGAAACAGCGACCCTTGGATTCTTCCCTAGTAGAGTTGCGCCCATCAGAGGCATTAGAAAAAATGCGTCTTGATGCGCATGCTGAAAAACAGCGAAGCTTTCAGGAATACTCCCAAGCACCGATTGTGAAGGTAGGGAACTTGGAAGTGAGTGCCTACATTTTGCACAGGATGGGTATCGTCGATAACTTGACGCAAAAACCTGTTGCGCAAGCAACAGATATACCCTTGAGACTGACAACAGCTCTCTTTGATGCTAAATCCCTTCAAAAATTCTTCACAGATCTCAACCAGGCTGATCCGTTTGCCAAGGAGGCCCTGCTATTCTTAAGAAAACGTATGGAAACCAGCACAGAAGGCTTCATTAGCAATCTTGCGGCGCCGGATGCTGGATCAGCAGTGAACTGGCTACACAAGGTGAGAGACAATGTCACATTGAATGAGAGTAAAAAGGGATATGAGGTAACCTCTGATTTTTGGCCAAGTTCACACTGGAGAAACAGATTTTATAAGTCCACCGCCCGCTTGGGAACTGGCATGCAATTCATAGGTTACATCATGGGCTTCCTAAATATAATCCAACTTATGAAGCGCCTGGAGAATCCTGCTGGCCTATCCAAGGCGCAGAGAGAGAGCCTAGAGGTAGAGCTGATTTGGGCGACGGCATCTGTCGGTGTCAATGTTTTGCAAGATGTTTCACAACTGGCCATTAGTAAAGCTATGTACGGGGTAACACTTAAGACGCAAGCACTTAAGGCTGGCAAATTTTCTGTTAACTCTGCGGTGGCTCAGCGATGGTTGAATATAAACAGTGTAAAAAATATCGCCTTGCGTGGTGCTGGGGTGACGTTAAGTCTTCTGGGCGCGGTATTTGATATTCGCAGCATTTGGCAGTCTGCCACAGACTTAAAAACAGAAACTAATCCAAAAATTCGTCAAGACCTGATCGTCAACATTGTTCTTTCCAGTATTAGCCTGGCAGTGACTGTGGGTGTTGCGGTTGGCATGCTGCTCGGCTTTGCTGCTGCGGGGCCGATTGGTGTTGTTGTCGGTGCCGGGCTATTAATCGTCGGCGGTCTCTATTCTGGGTTGCGTCAGGTTGAGGAGATGAGGAAAATTATACCGCTAAGCACTGAGGAAGAGTGGGCTGTCTTGGGTCGTGGCTTCTACAACGCTACCCTAGGCGCCCTGTTCAAGCCAATCTCTGCTCTTCCTAAAGAAGCAAGAAAGAGATTCTTTGAGAAGGTGAAAGATGTAAATTTAGACAGCTATCGCGATGCCTATGACAATAGTTTGTTGAAGAGTGCCAATGAATTCCTGGTGCCTGGAGGGACGGTTAATGGGGTATTTGATTCATATGTTTATAGCCGTGGTAACCTTGCGCTGGATCCTACCCCGTACCATTACTATAAGCTAAAGATTTTCACGCAAGGTACGACGTCACATTCGTTCGCGCTGGCGGATTCGACGGAAAAAGTGGTTAGTGCGCGTGTGAGGTATCATGATCTAGAGGCAGAAAAAGCTAAGCATTCCTTAAGCTCGCGTCAAAGATGGCTAGTAGACGACCTACCGCCGGATGACGTGTACTTCATTCCAACCTCTGCTGGCCTTGGGAGAGAGTCTAGAAACGTATTTGGGCAACACATTCAGCCTAGTAGGCAAGTGAAGTCATACCAGCATTCTGGACATGAAATGAAGTATAGATATTATCATAGCGTCAATTTAGGTTATGTTAAGATGGATGCGTATGATAACGGGCGTATGCTCGTTGATCTATTAGATGGTGAGGATGTTGCTACAGCGATGCCTGGTAAAAGAACTGTCTTTCTTGGCGGCAGCGGGAAGAAAAAATATATCGGTAATGAACTAGAAACCACTTTTCACTTAGGTCATAAAGATATGACAAACACTGTTGCGCCTTCCTCTTCCGAGAGCAGCTTCTTTGATGGCGTTGGTTCAAAAGAGAATACGTTGATAATAGAGGCGAGCTACAGCCGACCTTTAACCAGTCTACCAAAAGATATTTTCGGTTTTAGGGCCGATCTGCGCAGTAAAAGGATTTTTTTCCTGAAAGACCACAAGAGGGAATACGATGCAGAAATAGATGAATATACAGTGGCCCGTATAGAAAACATTCAGCATCTGATAGCCCACCCCACCATCCCTACCCTGTTACAGGGTGATTCGTTTGATAACAAGCTAACGGGGCAAGAGGGTGAGGCTACTCTCTTTGGCGAGGAAGGGAAGGATATCTTGACGTTAATGCGTGGTTATGCGTCTGGAGGGGCAGGAAATGACCTGTACACTGTTCGGCGCAACCCCCCCAAGCAGGAGACAGGAGATGATAGACTCGTCAATAAGACACTCGTCCCTGCCGAGAAGAAGGAAGAACCAGCACACATTACGATAGAGGATAACCCTGGTATTGTGCCGGGGGGCGTTGATGCTAATTTGATTCTGTTGGACTATGGAGTTGATGAAATAGTCTCAATAGAGTTAATCCCCCCAGGCTTAACATTCCCCCTCGAGGGGAATAAGGTAGCACATTATTCGATACGAATTAGGTTAGGCCAATTCAATACAGATGGTCCGACATTATGGACAGAAGATGTTTGGACAGTCGTACTATTAAAGAACGCCTACTCCTTGACTGACGATAGGCTGCAGTCAACGGATCATTACAAGATCTTGACCCGTGACGGAATGCTGATCACCTTACCCCAGACGATCCAGACGAAAGAGGGGTGGCAGGGGATACCCTTCCCCCTAAAGCCGCTCTCCTTGCAGGTCCAGTACGATCCCCGCTACGACAGGATCAACCAGGTCGATACCGATTCGATAAATAGGATAATAATGGATTCACCCAATGGGGAGATCACAGTCAATGGTAAAAAACGCCAGCTAGTGATTCTATCATCGCCGATATCGGTGCAGTTATCGCCGATATTGATAGACAGCGCGGCTACAGATGAAATGATTGGTGATACTGAGCATAACGCTATTGAGAGTTATGTTGGTAATGATATTCTGAGAGGCAAGGAAGGTGATGATATTTACCATGTTGCCCACCAGCCTGGCGCTACAAGAGAAGTCACCATTGATGATGCTACGATAGGTGCCATCTCGCTAATCTCGGTGACGCTAGACGAATTCAATCAGCTTACTCCCGATACTAACAACACTAAAGATCTGGTGTTGGGGGCTTCCAATGAAAAACTTGACCAGGGTATAGTGCGGCTACGAATAAAAAATTTCTATATTAATAATGAAATTTCTACCTCAAGCTCGAATCCGACTATTCCCAAGCCTAAGGGTATCCTCATAGTGGATAAGGCAGGGGACCGTTATTGGTTGGGTATCAACAGTGCTGGTCATGCAGCTTTTTATGACATTCATTACAACCCCCACACTACCGACTATTTTCTAGGAGCGGAACATGTCGCACAACGAGCAACGGATGGAGACGATGTCGTAACGATTACTGGGGCGACACCATTAGCAGAAAATGTCTTTCGGCTCCTTGGCGGCAATGATGAGTTGACACTGCTGCGTCATGGTGATTTTACTGTGTACGGCGAGTCGGGCGAGGATCGTATTGTTATAGATCCCAGTAAAACGGGAAAGAAAATATTATATGGAGGCAACGACGAGGATGAACTCTATGGCGGTAGCGACGCTGATGTACTCGAGGGTGGTCAAGGCAACGATATCCTGAGAGGAGGCAAGGGAGCGGATAGCTTTGTTTATCGTACTGGTGACGGCTTTGATACCATCAAGGCGGATCCTATCGATAATGCTGATGACATAGGTGATATATTACAACTTATTGTGTCTGATCCTAGCATAATGAAGGTCGGTTTCCGTGGGGATGATCTGATAGTGTATGAGGGGATTAAAGCAGTAGTTGCTATGGAAGGTCTGTTTGCCACAGAAAACAGCAACACCAAGCAGTCTGTAAAGAAAATTGAGTTTGTGTATTATGCACAACAAGCTGATGGGGGTACATCCCTACCTCGTAGGGCGACGTACTCTCTGGAGGATATAAAACGTATTATGATGTTCCGTGGTGGAAACGCGAGAATTGAAGGCCAAGTCGCGCTCCTCTTGCGCGACGACACAGACAAATCGGCAATAGTAAAGCCCAGCAGAGAGGAATCGGGCAGAGAAGATACAAAAAATATTTTTCTGCCGCCGGAATTGCAAAAGAAACTGAGAGATGAAACTGCTAGGCTAAAAGAGATGATGGCTGCGCTTTCGGATGACCTAAAAAATGCGCCGGAAGAAAACCCAATATTCCCTAAAAATCCAATAACCTTGCCGTTGGTGAATAATCCCCTCTCTTAATTTTTGATAAGCAGAGTTATTGTTGTAGCGCTATTCCCCCTCAAGTAACCAGGTGCTTGAGGGGTATACCATTCATCTTTTAAACTGCAGCCAATCTATACCCATTGGCCTTCAAAACGCTGGAAATGGCTACGCATAAAATTGTCAACAACATCATGATTTCAAAAGGAAATTCGCGACGATTCTCCAGCAAGAATTCCAGCACCATTCAGGTTGAATGGTGCTGGTCAATGAAGACCCCGGCACATATAAAGCGCCACGAAGGTTTCTGCGTGCTGGGCGCCTGGACTCCTCCTCCAGTCGTCACGGTTTCAAAAGAGGTCTACTATTTTTATTTACTTTCTATTCACTAAAGGGATGAATTGCAACATGATCGGAAAACTATTAATCGTTAGCGTATTATTTATTTCAGGGTGTGCGACAAAACAATATATGATTCCCCCTCCAATGAGCCCTGAGGAAGGCAGGGTTTTAGATTGCAAAAACATAGAGCAGGAGATTGTCAAAGTAAGAAGCATACAAAGAGACATTGATAATATTGGTAGTTTTGACCTACGCACAGTGTTAGGGTTTTTGGGTGATTTCGGTATCGGCAATGGAATGGCAAAGTCAGAAGCTAGAAAAAAAGCTCAGGCCAGGCTAGACCAGTTAGAGACTATACGATCAATTAAATGTCCTACTTTGTCTAACTGATGACTCGCTAGTGTTGAGCTGATCAATGAGCAGCTCATGACCCAATTGAATTAACGATATACCCGTCGCCTTTCAACCTGCAGCAAGGCAGCAATTTGAAATACTTTGGGTATATAAAATGAGGGCATATAAAAAAGGGTATATCAAAAAGGGTATGTAAAAAACACTGGTCACTACCCTATTCAATCAATTATCATCGGCGCACCCGTCGTCTTTCAAACTGCAGTTATGTTAGTGAGTAGCGGAGTGCTTGTCCGGTGGTCCATAAAACAAAGGGCTCGCGCCCCCGCCACCTTGCGCAATTCCAAAGACGATGGGTATAGAGCATTTTATTCGTCTGCTTCAACATAGTCATTGTTAAGATAAAAACGAATGTTTCCCACTCAGGTTATCAGTCAGCATCTGGCAGTCCTTCTGTTTGTCATCGGCGCCTTTGCCCTTTGCGCCTTGATGCTGTTGATGGCGTTTTTTCTTGGCGGCAGAGCGACTGCCCGTGCTAAAAATACGCCTTATGAATCAGGTATCAGTGGGCTAGGGTCAGCGCGATTGCGCTTATCTGCCAAATTTTATTTGGTAGCGATGTTTTTTGTTATCTTCGATGCAGAAATTTTATATTTATACGCTTGGTCCGTTGCTATTCGTGAAACAGGCTGGGCAGGCTTTATTGAATCCAGTATTTTTATTGTCATGTTACTGGTAGGGCTGGTTTATTTGGTACGCACAGGCGCACTGGATTGGGCCCCGACAACCTCCCCTCGAATGACGCATAAACAATCATTTTTCCACTATTTTAAAAACCGCCGAATGATGAGGCATTGAATTGAAATGGAGTATACGCTTACCCGTATCAATACAGATGGTCAGAACGATCGTTATCCTCTACACAGTCAAGAAATAGTTAAGGATCCCCTAGAACAACGAGTTGAACGTCAGGTTTATCTAGGAAAACTTGAAGCTGCTTTGCATCACCTGGTCAACTGGGGGAGGAAAAACTCACTTTGGCCATACAATTTTGGTCTTTCGTGCTGTTATGTAGAAATGGTGACCTCATTTACCGCCGTGCATGATGTGGCACGTTTTGGTGCAGAAGTGCTGCGAGCTTCCCCGCGTCAAGCTGATTTTATGGTCGTAGCCGGCACCTGCTTTATCAAAATGGCGCCAGTTATTCAACGGTTATATGAGCAAATGCTAGAGCCTAAATGGGTGATTTCTATGGGAGCCTGTGCTAATTCTGGCGGCATGTATGATATTTATTCTGTGGTACAGGGTGTTGATAAATTTTTACCGGTTGATGTCTATATTCCAGGTTGTCCGCCTCGCCCGGAAGCGTATATGCAAGCGTTGTTGTTGTTGCAACAATCCATCGCTAAAGAGCGCCGCCCGTTATCCTGGGTGTTAGGCGAACAAGGGGTATATCGGGCCAATATGGGCTCTGAAAAGGAACGTAAACGCCCTGAACGCCTGGCAATAACTCACTTACGGCATCCTGATGAAGTCTAGTCAAGTCTTATCGTCTGTTAGCACCTTGAGTGTCCAGGGGGATGATCCGGTCATCACTGAACTTTGTAGTCGTTTCGGTCGGGCGGCTTTTACTTTTCAAACAACCTGTACTGGTATGGTAGTAGCATGGGTACGATCTGAGCAATTATTGACAATTATGCTGTTTCTAACAGCGCTGCCAAAGCCCTATGTGATGCTGTTCGATTTGCATGGCATGGATGAACGTCATCGAATTCACCGTCAGGGGCTGCCTGATGCTGATTTTTCTGTTTTTTACCATTTACTGTCTATCGAGCGAAACAGCGACATCATGTTAAAAGTGGCGCTGACAGAACAAAATATGCATCTACCCACGGTAACGCCCCTTTTTCCCAATGCCAATTGGTATGAATGTGAAACTTGGGAAATGTTCGGCATCGTTTTCGATAATCACCCCCATTTAAGACGCATTCTCATGCCGTCCACCTGGGAGGGGTATCCATTGCGTAAAGACTATCCTGCGCGGGCGACAGAATTTGATCCTTTTGTGCTCACCAAACAAAAAGAAGATCTAGAAATGGAAGCGCTGACGTTTAAACCAGAGCAATGGGGGATGAGCCGTAACACGGACCAAGAAGATTTTATGTTTCTTAATCTAGGCCCTAATCACCCCTCATCCCATGGGGCGTTCCGTATCGTTTTACAGCTAGATGGGGAAGAAATTGTCAACTGTGTTCCGGATATTGGCTATCATCATCGCGGCGCAGAAAAAATGGCTGAACGTCAGTCTTGGCATAGTTACATTCCTTATACCGATCGCGTTGAATATCTTGGAGGTTGTGTCAATGAAATGCCCTATGTATTGGCAGTGGAAAAACTTGCTGGCATCAGTGTGCCAGAAAGGGTACGTACTATACGGGTGATGTTATCAGAGTTATTCAGAATCAATAGTCATTTGCTATATATCAGCACCTTTATTCAGGATGTTGGGGGAATGACCCCGGTGTTCTTGGCGTTTACTGATCGCCAAAAAATTTACGATGTCATAGAAGCCATCACTGGCTTTCGCATGCATCCTGCTTGGTTTCGTATCGGTGGAGTAGCACATGACTTGCCATCTGGCTGGGAGCGTTTATTACAAGAATTTTTAGCCTGGATGCCAACACGCTTGGAGAGTTATGTAAAAACTGCGTTGAAAAACAGTATATTGCAAGGTCGTTCTAAGGGAGTTGCCGCCTATAATGCCAAAGAAGCCCTAGCATGGGGCGTGACAGGTGCCGGACTGCGAGCTACCGGCGTGGGATTTGATGTACGTAAATGGCGCCCTTATTCTGGTTATGAGAATTTTGACTTTGAAGTGCCGGTAGGTAATAGCGGCGACTGTTATGAACGAGTCATGTTAAAAGTGGAAGAAGTGCGCCAAAGCCTGCATATCTTGCAACAATGCTTAGATAACATGCCGCCCGGTCCTTTCAAGGCAGATCACCCGTTGACGACCCCGCCAGTCAAAGCGAACACGCTACAGGATATCGAGACACTGATTACGCATTTTCTACAAGTTTCCTGGGGGCCCGTGATCCCTGCCAATGAGTCTTTTCAAATGATAGAAGCGACCAAAGGGATTAATAGCTATTATCTGACCAGTGACGGCAATACCCTAAGTTACCGTACCAGGATCCGGACCCCAAGTTTTCCTCATTTACAGCAAATCCCTTCGGTTATCAAGGGTCGCTTGATATCTGATTTGATAGTGTATTTAGGGAGTATTGATTTTGTTATGTCTGATGTGGATCGCTGATAATGAATGAACCAAAACAACTGCCCTTAGAGGAACAATCATCATCACCAAAGGCACTACATACTCAAGCAAGCCCTGATCTTATTTTACCCGACAATAGCGGCCTGGGCCTAACTCCCCCCCAGAAGAAACAAGAAACACCCTTTGCACTAACTCATGAAGAAATGGATGCCATCGAGCAAGAAAAACAACATTATGAAGATGCTCGCGCGGTATCCATTGAAGCGTTGAAAATTGTACAAAAACGTTGCGGCTGGGTACCTGATGGTGCTATTTGCGCTATTGCTGAGGCATTGGGTATTTCGGCGAGTGACGTAGAGGGCGTGGCAACCTTTTATAGCCAAATCTTCCGAAAGCCGGTAGGCCGCCATATTGTTCGTTACTGTGACAGTGTCGTTTGTTACCTTACCGGCTACCAGGCCATTGTAGCAACCCTTGAAGAAAAACTACATATTAAGCCCGGTGAAACGACGGTTGATGGCCGTTTTACCCTCTTGCCAACCTGCTGTTTGGGGAATTGTGACAAAGGACCAACCATGATGATCAATGAGGATACCTACAGTAAATTAACGCCAGGAGATGTTATGCTGTTGTTAAAGCAATATCCATGAGTATACGCCCTCATCAAACACTGACGCCAGAGACCCATCCTTTAACCTGGCGCTTGCGTGATGACGCCCAACCGGTTTGGTTAGCGGAATATTGCCATAAAAAAGGTTATCTAGGTGCCTATCACGCGTTAACAAAGATGACAGCCGCTGAAGTCGTCAGCCTGATAAAGGACTCTGGCCTAAAAGGACGCGGCGGCGCTGGTTTTCCTACTGGCCTTAAATGGAGCTTGATGGCCCAAGATGAGGGCACAAATATCCGTTATTTACTCTGTAATGCCGATGAAATGGAACCTGGGACCTATAAAGACAGGTTATTGATGGAGCAGCTCCCTCATCTACTGATAGAAGGTATCTTAATTGCCGCTTTTGCCTTAAACGTTTCCCGTAGTTATCTCTTTTTGCGTGGAGAATATGTCACCGCGGCGGCGAATTTACGCCGCGCTATTGATGAGGCGGTAAAAGCAGGTTGGTTAGGTAGCAATATTTTAGGGACTGGTTTTGATTTGACGCTCATTTTACATACTGGTGCAGGGCGTTATATTTGCGGTGAAGAAACCGCCCTGATCAATGCGCTTGAAGGGCGACGGGCAATCCCCCGTGCCAAACCGCCGTTTCCTGGTACTGTTGGGGCATGGGGAAAACCCACTTGTGTTAATAACGTAGAAACCTTATGTAACGTGCCGGCCATCCTTGAACAGGGGGTGAAATGGTATCAAAGCGTTAGCGCAGATAAAAGCAATGATACCGGCACTAAACTGATGGGCTTTTCAGGGCGAGTCAATCATCCCGGTGTCTGGGAATTGCCTTTTGGCACCACGGCGCGCGAAATTTTTGAAGAATATGCCGGCGGTATGTGCGATGGCCTGAGCATGAAAGCCTGGCAACCCGGCGGGGCAGGAACCGATTTTTTAATGCCCTTTCATCTTGATGTACCAATGGATTTTGAACATATTGCCGCAGCTGGCAGCCGTTTAGGGACAGGACTGGCGATGGCGGTCGATAATGAAATCAATATGGTTTCCTTGATGTGTAATCTTGAAACCTTCTTTGCTCGCGAATCCTGTGGTTGGTGTACCCCATGTCGTGAGGGATTACCTTGGGCTCTCAAAATCTTAACAGCATTAGCGTTGGGGGAAGGCAAGCATGGGGATATCGATACCTTAGAACAGCTTTGCTGCCTATTAGGGCCTGGTAATACTTTTTGTGCTCATGCCCCTGGGGCGGTTGAACCTTTGAAAAGTGCAATTAAATATTTCCGCAGCGAGTTTGAAGCAGGAATCAGCGCTGTCCAATTGTTACACCAAATAGATTTCAAGAGGCAGGAAGGCGGAAACTGAACGAATCCCTGTGAACTGACTTAAGTCAGTGAGCGGGGTGAGCAAAAAGAGCCAACGCCCCTGCAATAGGCCTCTTTTGAAATCGTTACGAGTAGGGGGGAGACGTTAAGGCAGCAACCTTCGTTCCCATGCTAGTACATGAGAATGGCTTGTCCCCGCGCAACGCAGAATTTTCACCACGCCGTGGGTTTCGAAAGAGGTCTACTGTGAAAGATGAAGGCTGTCCTGCAATGTAAAAGGTAAACCCCATGGGAGAACAGCTTGCTTATGGCGACAATACAAGTAGATGGCAAAGAATATGAGGTCAATGGGACCGATAACCTTCTGCAAGCCTGTCTTTCTCTCGGGCTCGATATTCCTTATTTTTGCTGGCATCCAGCATTAGGTAGTATTGGTGCTTGCCGTCAATGTGCCGTAAAGCAATACCAAAATCCAAATGATACCAGAGGGCGTTTGGTGATGTCCTGTATGACGCCGGCAACTGAGGGGACCTTCATTGCTATTGATGATGCAGAAGCTAAAGCCTTTCGTGCCACTGTAGTGGAATGGTTAATGGCCAACCATCCCCACGACTGTCCAGTTTGTGAGGAAGGGGGGCATTGCCATTTGCAAGATGTGACAGTGATGACTGGTCACCGTTCCCGCCGCTATCGCTTCAGCAAACGAACACATCATAACCAAGACTTGGGTCCCTTTATTTCCCACGAAATGAACCGCTGTATCGCCTGTTATCGTTGTGTACGGTATTACCAAGATTATGCAGATGGCACTGATTTTGGCGTTTATGGCGCCCATGATAACGTCTATTTTGGTCGCCCAGAAAGCGGGATATTAGAAAACGAATTTTCCGGCAATTTAGTTGAGATCTGTCCTACGGGGGTTTTTACCGATAAAACGCGTGCCAAACGTTATAACCGTAAATGGGATATGCAGTTTGCTCCTAGCATCTGCCACCAATGCAGTATCGGTTGCAATATCAGCCCTGGCGAACGCTACGGTGAATTGCGCTGCATCGAGAACCGTTACCATGGTAGCCTGAATCGTTATTTTATCTGCGATCGGGGTCGTTTTGGCTATGGTCAGGTCAACCTAAAAGATAGACCGAAGCTGCCAAGGAAACGTGTCAATAACAACTGGGTCACCCTTAATGCCGAGCAGGCAGTGCAAGCAGGGCGAGAGATCTTGCAGCGTGCCACCAGAACCATTGGTATTGGCTCAGCCCGCGCTAGCATTGAAAGCAATTTTGCCTTGCGACAATTAGTAGGAGCAGCAAATTTTTACACTGGCATTGCTGAGCAGGAACAACAATGTCTACAGTTGATACTAAAGATACTGAAAGAAGGAGGGATACACACCCCTTCACTATTTGAGATAGAAAGTTACGATGCGATATTCATTATAGGAGAAGATATCACCCAAACCGGCGCGCGTATTGCTTTGTCAGTGCGTCAGGCAGTAAAAAATAAAGCGAAGCTAATGGCAAGGGCCAAAGGAGTGCCTGACTGGCAAATGGCGGCCGTATTAACCATTGGGCAAAATGCGGGCCGCTATCCACTCTTTATTACTCATGTTGACAGTACACGTTTGGATGATATCGCTGCTTGGCATTATCGTGCGCCAGTTGATGAACAGGCGCGACTGGCTTTTGCGGTCGCTCACCTACTAGACAGTACCGCCCCTCCTGTTACTGATTTACAGGATGCACTAAAGGACAAAGTCGCTCTTATTGCCCAAGCATTATCCAGTGCTGAAAGACCCCTGGTGATTGCCGGTACCCATGCCGGCAGTAAGGCTATCATTAAGGCCGCTGCAAACCTGGCCAGTGCGCTAAAAAACCGTCAAAAACCCGTTGGGATCACCTTTATTGCTTCTGCTGCTAACAGCATAGGGTTGTCAATGATAGGGGGCGGCTCTGTAGACCAAGCCTTAGCGCAACTTACTCAAGGCGATGCGGATAGCGTTATTGTGATGGAAAACGATCTGTATCGCCATGCCAACATTGCCCAGGTAGATACCGCGTTGAAGCATGCCAAGGATGTCATCCTGTTGGATTGCCAGCAGAACGCGGTGATGGAGAAGGCAAGTTTGATGCTGTCAGGGGCTACTTTTGCTGAAGGTAGCGGCACCCTAATTAATCAAGAAGGGCGCGCTCAACGCTTTTTTAAAGTGTATTCACCCGCTTACTACGATGACCAAACAGCTATCTTGGAAAGTTGGCGCTGGTTGCATGCATTGCTTTCTCCTTACCATGCTAACATTGATTGGGGACAGCTAGATAACCTGATCGATGCCTGTGTTGAGGCATTACCGCCATTAGCAAAGATTGTTGAGGCGGCACCTAGCGCCAATTTTCGCATTCATGGCCAAAAATTAGCCCGTTCTCCTCACCGTTATAGTGGGCGCACGGCGATGCGTGCGAATATTACTGTACATGAACCGCGTCAACCGCAAGATCTCGATACGGCGTTTTCCTTCTCAATGGAAGGGAATAACAGCCCTCAAGCTATCCGCCAGCACATTCCCTTTGCTTGGACCCCCGGTTGGAATTCACCACAGGCATGGAATAAATTTCAGACTAAGGTAGGGGATAACTTGCGTTTTGGCGATCCCGGTGTACGCCTCATTGAGGCTAAGCGGACTTCGTTACCCTATTTTTCCTCTGTGCCCTGTGTTTTTCAGGCAAGTACTCAAACTTGGGTAGTAGCCCCCTACTATCATTTGTTTGGTAGCGAAGAAATATCGCAACAGGCACCAATGATTCAACAGCGCATGCCTAAACCCTATGTTGTACTCAATCCGAAAGATGCAGCGCGGCTTGGCGTAAAAACGGGCACTTTAATGCTAGTTAACTGTGTTGATAAAATACGACATTTACCGTTACGGCTAAGTCAATTACTGGCACCTGGACAAATCGGTTTACCTCTCGGTTTTCCGGGAATCCCTTCTCTCCTGGTAGGGACTGTGGCAGAGAATCTAAGAAAGGCGGAGTCATGATGGAAGCAGCCCCTGACCTCATGTTCCTCCTTAAGGAAGTCCTAAAATCGTTAATCATCTTGTTGGGGGTAGTGGTATTAGGTGCCCTAATGAGCTTTGTTGAGCGACGTCTGCTAGGGTTATTTCAAAATCGTTATGGGCCGAATCGGGTTGGTTGGGGGGGAGCCTTACAACTTGTTGCTGATATGATAAAAATGTTTTTTAAAGAAGACTGGGTCCCCCCATTTGCTGATAAAACGCTTTTTATCCTAGCCCCGATCATTGCATTTACTGCTTTGTTGCTCGCTTTTGCTATTGTTCCCCTTAGCCCAACTTGGGTCGTAGCAGACCTTAATATCGGTATTTTATTCTTCTTAATGATGGCGGGACTGGCAGTTTATGCCGTGCTATTTGCTGGCTGGTCAAGTAATAATAAGTATTCCCTGTTAGGAGCGATGCGTGCATCCGCGCAAATGCTGAGTTATGAAGTGTTTATTGGCGTATCGGTAATGGGGGTGGTGGCACAAGCAGGTTCTTTTAATATGCAGGATATTGTCGCATCACAGTCTACCCTCTGGCATGTCATCCCGCAGTTTTTTGGTTTTCTTACCTTTTCTATCGCGGGTATCGCGGTCTGTCACCGCCACCCTTTTGACCAACCAGAAGCAGAGCAAGAGCTAGCCGATGGCTACCACATTGAATATTCTGGAATGAAATTCGGTTTGTTTTTTGTCGGCGAATACATTGGAATGATTACTGTCTGCGCGTTGATAGTGACCTTATTCTTTGGAGGCTGGCAAGGTCCCCTACTTTCCCCTTGTATCTGGTTTATCCTAAAAACTGCATTTTTTATACTGATGTTTATTTTGTTGCGCGCATCCGTGCCGCGCCCACGTTATGATCAGGTCATGTCTTTTGGTTGGAAAATCTGTCTACCATTGACCTTACTTAATTTACTAGCGACAGGTGCAGCCATTTTGTATAAACAATAGACCTCTTTGCCAACCTACTGCAACCTACTGCAACCTACTGTCAGTTTACTGCCTGATGCCAATATTGGGTTTCACGGGGGATAAAAAGTCCTCCTGTATTCAGCGGAAAAGGAGGTTGCTGCGCGCTGGGCGCTTGACGTCTCCCTGCCCCTCATCAGTGGGATAAGCGGTTTAATAATAAGATAATTAAAGGGTGCAATAGCATGAAATTAACAACATTATTGCAAGGTTTTGGCACACAGTTGCGTAGTTTATGGATAATTGGGTTACATGCTTTTAATAAACGTGAAACTAAAATGTATCCTGAGGATTCGGTATATATGCCGCCGCGTTCGCGTGGCCGCATTGTGTTAACGCGATCTCCAGATGGCGAAGAGCGTTGTGTTGCCTGCAACTTATGTGCTGTTGCTTGCCCCGTTGGTTGTATTGCGCTACAGAAAGCACAACGCCAGGATGGCCGTTGGTATCCTGAATTTTTCCGCATTAATTTTTCTCGCTGTATTTTTTGCGGGCTATGTGAAGAAGCTTGCCCTACCAACGCTATTCAACTTACCCCAGATTTTGAAATGGGAGAATTCAAACGCCAAGATCTCGTGTATGAAAAAGAGGATCTGTTAATTTCAGGGCCAGGAAAATATCCTGAATACGATTTTTACCTTGTGACAGGACTAGCCACCGATGCCAAGCGAAAAGGAACCGGAAGAAATGAAGCAGAACCTATTGATGTTAAAACGCTGTTACCCTAAGGAGGCGTCGTGGTATTAGCCTTTTACGTTTCTGGATTCATTGCCCTGCTAGCAACGTTTCGTGTTATTTCACACAGCAATCCAATACATGCCTTGTTATATTTAATCGTTTCTTTATTGGCGGTTTCAGCCGTATTTTTTTCTCTTGGCGCCTATTTTGCGGCTGCATTAGAAATCATTATCTACGCCGGTGCCATTGCGGTACTGTTTGTTTTTGTTGTGATGATGCTCAATTTAGGCAATAAAGTGTACGAACAAGAACGAGCCTGGTTAACCCCATCCGTTTGGATCGGGCCTGGGCTGTTATCACTAGCCCTGCTGGTTGTATTGATCGTTGCTCTCCAGAACAGCAATGTTCAAGAAATCTCTGGAACGGTGGTAGATGCTAAAGCAGTAGGGGTCAGGTTATTTGGGGTTTATTTGCTCGTGGTTGAATTAGCCTCAATGTTGCTATTAGCGGGGATGGTAGTTGCTTTTCATATCGGTAGAGCTCACAAACTGACTACATTGACTCATGCTGTTTTTAACGCCGCATCACCCTTGCGTAGTAGATGTCGAATAGTCTCTAAGACAAAAAAGGAAGAACGATCATGATCCCTATGCAACATGGCTTAATGCTTGCCAGTATTTTGTTTACTTTAGGGCTTGCTGGGCTGATATCTCGGCGTAATCTACTCTTTATGTTGATCAATATTGAAGTGATGATCAATGCTGCGGCATTGGCTTTTGTGGTAGCAGGGAGCTACTGGACTCAAGCAGATGGGCAAGTCATGTATGTTCTGGCAATCAGCTTAGCGGCAGCGGAAGCCAGCATCGGTTTGGCGTTGTTATTAGCCTTGTATCGTCGCTATCATACTCTTGACATTGATGTGCTCAGCGAGATGCGCGGATGAATTGCCTATTTTTACTTATTCTGATTCCGCTATTAGCCTTCTTATTGCTGGCTTTCTCTCAAGGAAGATGCACTGAAAATACTGTGGCAAGCATAGGCGTCGGTTCCATTGGGATAACGGGATTGATAACAATATGGATTGCTATTGACTTTTTAACCCAGCACGCGGCAGGAACAGTGCCTGTATTGACCCAAGCCTTATGGAACTGGATGACCGTAGGTAATTTTACTATCCCCATTACGTTGAAAGTGGATGCTTTATCGCTAACCATGTTATCGGTCGTTGTTGGCGTCGGGTTTCTGATTCACCTATATGCTTCTTGGTATATGCGCGCTACAGAGGGCTATGGCCGTTTTTTTGCTTATACCAATTTGTTTATTGCTAGCATGGGGGTGCTGGTGCTAGCAGATAACTTATTGCTACTGTATCTCGGTTGGGAAGGTGTAGGGCTCTGTAGTTATTTGTTGATCGGCTTTTATTATAAAGAATCGGCTAATGGGGCAGCAGCGATGAAGGCCTTTTTGGTCACGCGCGTGGGGGACGTGTTCTTAGCCATTGCCTTATTCATTCTCTATCATAGATTTGGGACACTGAATATTGCTGAATTGCTAATATTGGCGCCACAAGAAATGGGAAAAGACCCTCATGCCATCAGGTTAGCGGCGCTGATGCTACTGATGGGCGCGGTAGGCAAATCGGCACAACTTCCATTGCACACTTGGTTAGCGGATGCCATGGCGGGGCCGACGCCAGTGTCGGCGTTAATCCATGCGGCCACTATGGTAACAGCCGGTGTTTATCTTATTGCCCGCACCCATAATTTGTTCCTAATGGCGCCAGAGATACTGCACCTAGTAGGACTGGTTGGCGCTATAACCCTATTGTTGGCAGGTTTTGCTGCGCTAGTGCAAACCGACCTCAAGCGGATATTGGCTTATTCTACCATGAGCCAGATAGGCTATATGTTTTTAGCATTAGGGGTGCAAGCCTGGGACGTCGCTATTTTTCACATGATGGTCCACGCCTTCTTCAAGGCTTTATTATTCCTTGCTGCAGGCTCGGTGATTATAGCCTGTCAGCACCAGCAAAACATTTTCAATATGGGGGGATTGCGCCATCCTCTGCCCTTTATTTATTTATGTTTTTGCGTAGGAGGAGCGGCATTAGTTTCTTTCCCGATCATTAGCGCAGGGTTTTACAGTAAGGAGAAAATCTTATTGGCAACGCTGGCTACTGATCATATCGGTTTATTACTGGCTGGTCTCATTGGGGCGTTTGTGACACCACTATATACCTTACGCATGATTTTCGTGGTTTTTCATGGTAAACCAAAAATGACCGTACAGCCTTTGAATGCAGGAATGGCACATTACCTACCATTAACGATTTTGCTGGTATTATCGACATTTATCGGGGCATTGATCACCCCACCATTAGCAATGGTATTACCGATACAGAAGGTTTCTGTGGAGCAGAAAACAATGCTAGAAATAGTATCAGTCGTCATCTTGTTGTCTGCTATGTTACTTGCTGCTCTGTTGTATCTTGGTGACCGGGGCCGGGCGAACAGATTAGCACAAAGCCTGCCAGGGCGTATTTTAACCCAGTATTGGTTACATGGCTGGGGGTTTGATTGGTTGTATAAGCGTATTTTCATCAAGCCCTATCTAGCGGTAGCTCGCCTGATTGAATCTGATCCTGTTAACTCCCTCATGAATATTACTGCTACCCTTTCCCAGTGGGGAAACCAAACATTAAGTGCGACAGAAAACGGACAGATACGTTGGTATATAGCATCCATGGGACTAGGCGCCCTGCTGATATTGACGATATTGTTATTTATTGGTTTATTCTAGGGACACAACAGCCATGTTATTGCCCTGGCTCATTTTTATTCCTTTCATTGGTGGGTTGCTTTGTTGGCAGAGCGAACGTATTGCCGTTGCTGCACCACGCTGGATAGCACTTGGCGTGATGGCGTTAACCTTAATGCTGTCTTTACAACTATGGTGGCATGGAGACTATTCGCAGATGGTTCCCTCTGGTCTGCCGCAGTGGCAGGCAGAGTTTATCTTCCCTTGGATCCCGCGATTTGGTATTTATTTCCATCTGGCAATAGACGGACTGTCGTTGCTGATGCTGATATTAAGTTGTTTGCTAGGGGGGGTAGCGATCCTTTGTTCCTGGTGTGAAATTCAGCGTCATCAAGGTTTCTTTCATCTTAATCTACTCTGGATTCTAGGGGGTGTCATCGGTGTGTTTCTTGCCATTGATATGTTCCTATTCTTTTTCTTTTGGGAAATGATGCTCGTTCCCATGTACTTTTTAATTGCGTTATGGGGACATAGAGCCTCTGATGGTAAAACACGTATCAAGGCAGCAACCAAGTTTTTTATTTACACTCAGGCTAGTGGATTGACGATGTTAATCGCTATCTTTGCCTTGGCCTTGATACATTATCAGGGTAACGGCCTCTGGACATTTAGCTATCAAAAACTGTTAACAACCTCGATGCCCTATACTGTTGAGTATCTGCTTATGCTGGGATTTTTCGTCGCCTTTGCGGTTAAAATGCCAGTGGTACCTTTGCATGGGTGGTTGCCAGACGCCCATACCCAAGCACCTACTGCCGGTTCAGTGGATTTAGCAGGGATTTTATTAAAAACTGCCGCCTATGGTTTATTGCGCTTTACCTTGCCATTATTCCCTCATGCCTCACAGGCCTTTGCCCCTATTGCTATGGGGTTAGGTATGTTAGGCGTTTTTTATGGCGCTTGGATGGCTTTCTGTCAAAGCGATATTAAACGTCTCATCGCTTATACCAGCATTTCCCATATGGGTCTTGTTCTGATAGCCATATACAGCGCTCATCAACTTGCCTTTCAAGGAGCAGTGGTACAGATGCTAGCCCACGGTTTATCTGCAGCTGGTATGTTTATTATTTGTGGGCAACTTTACGAACGTTTGCACACCCGTGATATGCGCAAGATGGGTGGGCTGTGGCAAAGAATAACCCTGATTCCGCCGCTATCTCTATTTTTTGCAGTAGCAACATTAGGAATGCCAGGTACCGGTAATTTCGTTGGCGAATTCATGATTTTATGCGCAAGCTTTGCACGGGCACCGCTCGTTGCCTCTACCTGCACCTTAGGTTTGGTGTTCGCTTCACTATATGCATTAACGATGATACAACGCACTTATTTTGGCATGCCAAAATCCCAGCAACCACTGCAGGCAATGACGTCACGCGAGCTATTCATCGTGTTGTTGCTGGTACTGTTGTTACTAATGTTAGGTATGTACCCGCAGCCAATTTTGAATATTTCCCATGCGACCATGCACAACCTACAGCGTTGGTCTTCTCTTTAATGTACTTTCAGGGCTATTGACGATCGTCAACAACCCTTGGCAACCAGGCCCTGTTTTCTATGATATTGACATCTAACCAACTTACCGCACTGTTACCACTGACTATCATGGGATTAACGGTAGTGATAGTCATGCTGTTAATTGCTTGGCGACGCTCTCATTTTCTCAGCGCGACAAGCGTTGGTATTGCGTTCAGCCTAGCCTTGTGTTCTCTGTATTTTGTAGTACAAGTAACGCCTATCAATGTTATCTTGCTACATCTCGATGATTACACTCTGTTTTATATTTCCCTTATCTTATTAGCCAGTCTTGCAAGCGCTATTCTTGCCTATCCATGGCTTATTGGTTACCCAGATAACCGAGAAGAATTTTATGTATTGCTGTTAATTGCTAGCATAGGAGGAGTGGTATTGGTTAGTGCCGATAATTTGGCCACGTTATTCATTGGTATTGAAGTACTTTCTTTGCCCCTGTTTGGTCTTATTGGCTACGCTTATCGCCAAAAATATTCCCTTGAAGCAACCGTCAAATATATGTTGCTTTCAGCGCTAGCGTCCTCTTTTCTGCTATTCGGTATGGCATTACTTTATGCCCACTCGGGGAGTTTATCCTTTAGTACGATAGCGAACAGCTTAACTGATGGGGTACATCCTCCGCTTGTCGCTGCAGGGCTTGGTATGGTACTTGTTGCATTTTGTTTTAAATTGTCATTGGTACCGTTTCAACTCTGGACTCCTGATGTGTATCAGGGAACACCGGCACCGGTGGCAATTTTTCTATCAACTGCTAATAAGATCGCCATTTTTGCCCTGATAGTTCGTTTATTTTTGTATTTACCAGAGGTAAACAATGATGCTATGCGACTGCTATTATCATTGATTGCTGTATCTTCAATTTTATTTGGCAACTTGATGGCAATGAGTCAAAGTAATATCAAGCGCCTATTAGGTTATTCTTCCATTGCCCATTTAGGCTATTTGTTAACTGCGCTGGTGGCATTGCCAACCCATCAGTTAGCGCTAGAAACAGTCGGCGTTTATCTATTAGGATACTTATTCAGTAACCTAGGCGCCTTTGGCGTAGTCAGTCTATTGTCTACCCCCTATACGGGCCAGGATGCCGAAGCATTATTTTCTTATCGCGGTTTGTTCTGGTATAAGCCAATTATTTCAGTGGTAATGACGGTTATGATGTTATCTTTAGCAGGTATTCCGATAACATTAGGGTTTATTGGAAAGTTTTTTGTTATTGCTACAGGGGTGAATGCAAGCTTATGGTGGTTGACAGGCAGCATAGTGATAGGAAGTGCTATCGGTCTTTATTATTATCTACGCGTCATTATCAGCCTATATCTTAGTCCACCACATAAACTACAACGTACAGTGCCGGATAATTGGGCACTTACCGCCAGTGGGGCATTGGTGTTGTTTTCCACTGTATTGGTTTTGTTCTTAGGAATTTATCCACAGCCGCTAATTACGCTGGTACAGCTGGCAAAGCCGACGCTATAGGGCATCCTACTTACCCCACCGCGCCTTTCAGCAGCCATACCTGCCATAAACAGTCAGACTTACATTGTGTTATTTATTTTTGTTTAGTTTTACTTTCACTTGCTTATCGGAACAAACGACAACGCGAGAGAAATTATTAAAAAAAGATCTGGCGAGAATTTGATTTTTATCAAGTTTATTTTTGTGCAGAACTTTTGAGACGGTATTTTTGTTATTGTTGATAGCGCCGATATCCTGAACATCTACACGATAGCGATCACCATGCACACAATGTTTACAAGAAAATAATAACCGCACGGGCGGCCTGTCTTCCGAGACGCTGACGTCAATTGTAGCCATAAAACCTCCAAGTTATCTTAAAGCAAAATATTATCTACATTCTATTATTAATATATAACAAATTGCTCATTTTACTGGAGACTTAGTATTATTACAATCACTTAACAAATAAGGCGCGTGGTCAATCGGGTAAGGCAAGAAGGATAAGTTCCGACAGCCAATATATACCAAAAGTGTATCGAATCGCAGCTTTGCTGTACGGTTAAGAAAGAGAGAGGTCTAATGTACCATCGATCGCGGCATTATGAATATTCTCTGCTATTAGCTGTTATTTCATTGATCGTTATTAAAATTTTTAGCGGTAGAGAGAACAGCACCGTTATAATCGTTGTTAACCTAGTAGCAGTGATTAGCATACTTTGCAGCGCTTTTAGCGTAGTGCGCCACGCTGACGTACTTGCTCATCGTTTTGGTGAACCCTATGGTTCACTCATATTAAGTCTTGCTGTGGTGATACTTGAAGTAAACTTGATCTCAGTCATGATGCTAACCAACGGGACTGATCCTAGTTTGATGCGAGACACGCTGTACTCTGTTATCATGATTGTAACCGGGGGTTTAGTCGGAATATCTTTGCTGTTGGGGGGGAGAAAATTTGCTACTCAATACTTGAACTTAATTGGCATCAAACAATATTTAATGGCCCTGTTTCCTCTGGCGGTTATTATCTTGATTCTACCAAGTACCTTACCCAACAATACCTTCACTATCACTCAATCGTTAATTACTGCCACTCTCTCCGCTATTATGTATGGCGTATTTTTGTTGATACAAACCAGAACACACCAAAGTTTATTTGTCTATGAACATGAAGATAACAGCGATGATCCTAAAGCACCAAACCACGGCAAATCTTCATCACATTCAAGCGCCTGGCATGCCGTTTGGTTGATCATTCATTTGACTGCGGTGATTGCTGTCACTAAATCTAATGCCAATACGTTAGAAGCGCTATTAAGTAAAACCAATGCTCCTCTTGCCCTAACCGGTTTTTTCATCGCTGTCCTTATCTTGTCGCCAGAAGGGCTGGGTGGATTACGGGCGGTATTAGCTAATCAAGTGCAGCGCGCGATGAATTTATTTTTTGGTGCAGTGCTATCAACCATTGCCCTCTCTGTACCTATCGTTACGTTACTCGCCGTTTTTACAGAACGCCCCTTGCTGTTTGGTCTTGAGGCACCCGCTATAGTAGTGATGCTTAGTTCATTAATGTTATGTCAAATATCATTTTCAACTGGCAGAACCAATGTACTTAATGGAGTGGCACACTTGGTATTATTTGCGGCCTATATCATGACGTTGTTATTGTGACCCTGTAGAATCCATATCAAGGGTGATCAAGAAGTAGGACAGCCCAGATCACCTTCTTTGCAAGACAGCAGATAATCTAGGTGTTTATTGTGATCCCGAGTGATGTCGCTCATACAATGAGCATGTACCCATGGGGTAGTCGTAGCAGGGGTAGTACCATCTCGATCAAGTGTAGAGGTTATAAAACGACAATATTTATCACGAAACTCTATCCAGGCTTTTTCCGCATCCCGTAGTTTATCAACTTGTTTGCGATCAAGGTTTTTCTTCAGTTTCTGATAGGCATTGTTTAGTTTTTTATCTAATGCATGGTACTCATTTGCAGCACAGTCATTCATATCCCGTTGTGTTATGGCGGCATCATCACAATCTAAAGCCCATACTGGAAGCGCCAAGATCAATATCAATAGGGTTTGCTTTAACATCATTACTCTTATTTTTTGCATAAATTTATTACAAATAATAGATAAACAATTGTTTATTTTAACATAAAAATAAAACAAATGAAGCAATGGAATGGTAACATTCTTAGCTTGTTTGTGTGGCGGGAAGAGGTATGTGCCATGGTAAAGTATCACAATTCGCTTATTCTATTTCCTCAGTATATATTGCTTGCCTTCAATTATGTTATATTCTCCCCGGAAAGTAATTTCCTTTTGTTGTAGATATAAGTTTTTAGCATATCAATGTAATGCTGACTTTATTATTTTTTGCCATAAATTAAAATTTATGAAAGAAAATAGGTCGTTTATCGTATTAATTAATAGTCATGCACCTAATTTATATTACGCATTTTTATACTAGAAGATGATGTAAGTTTGTAATAACGTTATGATAAATAATTAAAATAATTAAAAAATGATTAGTGTTTTAAATAACAAGTAACATTTACCATAAAAAACCGATCAACAAAATGGGCTAAATGAAAAACGTTTTCATTTAGCCTATTTTCAGATTTCGCTTTAATATCATACGGTAGAGTTCTATAATGATGAATAAGAATCAAGTAAAGAATTTAAGAACATGTTTTCTTATTGACAATAGATTTTATTTTGATCCTGTTAGCCTTAAATTAAGCGATAGCCGAAGCTATCAATCTATTTATATGTCGTACAAAGAAGGGCAATTGCTTTACCTGATACTGTCAGGGTTCAGTCATAAGCAAGCTTTAATAGATGGACTCTGGGGTCGACACAACATGGTCGTTTCAGATAGCAGTTATTATAAGATAATTCATTTATTACGCAAAAGACTGATCGCAATAGGGTTACCTAAGGAAACTTTACGCACGCAAGCACGTATCGGATTGGTTTGTGTGTTGCCTGTACAGTCAGTTGATAGCAATACTTTTCCTGTAATAGATCAACAAGATAAACAACAACGTCAAGATATAGCAATGCTTCCCTCTGCAACTAAATTAAATCTATCCATAGCTAGAGTGATCAACCAAGATCAGGATATCTTCAACCAAGACAAGATAAAAATAGGGAGAAGGAAAAAACACAACAAAGCCTGTACGAAAGGCCTAAAAACGATTAATCAATTCCTTGAAACAAATAACGCTACTTGGGGAAAAATTAACTATAACCACTTAGTTATTCTTGCTTTTTCCGTTATTTTTACCAATATTCTCTTTCTTGTTTTATTTTTTTGTCTGCATTAATGACAGATGACTTACAGAGTAAAAACATGCGTATACCCCGCCTTTACCATCCTCAGTTTTTGCAAACACAGAGTACGGTGACACTCACTAAAGCTGCAGGGCAGTACTTAATCCATGTATTACGCATGAACGTTGGGCAAAGTTTGCTGTTATTTGATGGGACTAATCAAATCTTTACTGGAAAAATTTCTTATTTAAACAAACAATGTGTCCGTGTTCGACTCGATGATAATTTTACGCAAGATAATGAATCTCCGCTTAACTTGCATCTTGGTCAAGTGATGTCGCGAAGCGATAAAATGGCGTTTGCCATCCAAAAATCTGTCGAACTGGGGGTTACTCTCATCGCCCCATTACTTTCACAGCGTTGTAACGTTAACCTTAACACCGAATACCTGACCAAAAAAATTCATCACTGGCGTAACATTGCTATTAGCGCCTGTGAACAATGTGGTCGTAACTGCATTCCTGAAATACGCTATCCAATGGCTTTGAGCGATTGGTGTGCTGAACGAGATGATAGCCTTAAGATAGTATTACATCCTTTTTCTACAAATAAGATCAATACGTTGCCGTTATCGATAAATAAAGTGAGGTTGTTAATTGGTCCAGAAGGGGGGTTATCCTTTGATGAGCTTAGCGCGGCAACGAATGACGGATTTATCGATGTTCTCCTTGGGCCCCGTATTTTACGAACAGAAACCAGCGCTCTCGCTGCTATTACTGCTCTACAGCTTCGTTTTGGTGATTTAGGATAAATGATGGAAAAAGCAGAATGGTAAGGTTAGGTATGGTGATGGACCCTATTTGCTCCATCGATATTAACAAGGATACCAGCTTTGCTATATTGCTTGCTGCACAGGCACGGGGTTGGGAGATTCATTACATGGAAATAAGCAACCTTTATCTCCAGGATGGAGAGGGATACGGCACTACCCGTTTATTGCGGATACAGCAGAATAAAGATAGCTGGTATCGTTTTGGCAAAGGGCAGTATCTAGCGCTACATGAACTCGATGTTATCTTGATGCGAAAAGACCCCCCAGTGGATAAAGATTTTTTTTATGCTACTTACATTCTAGAGCAGGCAGAAAAACGTGGAACGCTGATCATTAATAAGCCACAGGGTTTGCGTGATTATAATGAAAAGTTGTTTACCTTATGCTTTCCAGGACTGCCTCCCAGCACCTTAGTGACACAGGACGTGCGGGCTATTCATCAATTTTATCAAAAATATCATGATATTATTTTAAAACCACTGGATGCTATGGGAGGCAAGTCTGTTTTTCGTATAAAAGAAAACGATCCTAATGTATCGGTCATTATCGAAACACTGACTAATAACGGCCAGTGTTTTTGTATGGTACAACATTTTATTCCCGCTATCGAAAAAGGCGATAAACGCGTGATTATTGTGGACGGGATAACGGTACCCTATTGTCTTGCAAGAATACCAGCTAAAGGAGAGACTCGTGCTAACTTGGCAGCAGGGGGACGAGGTGAGGTATCAGCATTAAGCGAAACCGACTGGAAGATTGCTCGTCAAGTAGCACCTATACTAAAAGAAAAAGGGTTGATTTTTGTGGGTTTGGATATTATTGGAGATCGCTTAACGGAAATCAATCTCACTAGCCCAACTTGCGTATGTGAAATCGAAACGGCTTGCCCAGAAGTTTCTATCACTGGTATGTTGATGGATGCTATCGAAGAACAGTTAAGCTGTAAAAAAACACCATCGTAGCAGAGCCTCTTTCTCCTGTATCATATCAACGGACTTTTAGGATTCGGACGAATACCTACAACCAACATAGCTGTAATTTGGCAGATAACCGGGTATCTCTTTTATTGATTAAGTGTATAAAAACATCATGAATCTACAGCATCACTTTCTTATTGCCATGCCATCGCTCACTGAATCACAGTTCAAACAAGCGGTAATTTATATTTGTGAGCATACTGAAGGTGGTGCTATGGGATTAATTATCAACAAACCTTTGGAAAAAATGACCATAGAAGGGGTACTGAAACGATTAAACATTACCCCCATACCAAGAGATGCCACCATTAACCTGGATGACCCCATATTTTTTGGGGGTCCATTATCCGACGAGCGCGGTTTCATTCTTCACACGCCACAGGAAGGCTTTAGTTTTAGTAAATTACTGGCACCCGATCTGATGATAACAACCTCAAAAGATGCATTGGCAACAGTAGGTACAATCCATCAACCCCATAATCTGTTGTTAGCATTGGGTTGTGCTGGATGGCAGCAAGGACAGTTAGAGCGAGAAATATGCAGCAATACCTGGCTAACTATTGAGGCTGACCCACAAATTCTATTTCATACGGCTATTGCCGATCGTTGGCAGGCTGCTGCCAATAAATTAGGCATTGACATTCGTTATATTTCATCCCAAGTAGGGCATGGCTGATGGTTAGGGGTACAATCATCGCCTTTGATTTCGGTAGTAAAAATATCGGTGTTGCTGTAGGTCAAGACGTCATTGGTATCGCTCACCCGCTAACCTCATTACCAACACAAAACGGTATCCCTAACTGGAAAAAAATAGAAAAATTATTACAAAACTGGCGCCCAACCCTATTGGTTGTTGGGCTACCGCTGAACATGGATGGTACTGAACAAGCATTAACCAATAAAACCCGTCAATTTGTCTTATCCCTTAATAGCAAGTTTGCAATACCAATACAATTGCACGATGAGCGTCTCAGCACGGTGGAAGCACGGGCTAGGCTATTTGATGCCGGCGGATATCGTGCATTGAGTAAAAAAAATATTGATGCAACTTCTGCGGTGATTATTTTAGAAGGCTGGTTTCAGGAAACCGGTAATAACACCTAGCAAGAGGGCTTTGCTCCCCTTTTACCGCCTTGCTACAAGTCGACATGCTTCTGGCCTACATTTCTAGGATCTCTCAGCAGCCCATTTCTTGGCGCTGTTGTAGCCCTTGTTCAAAGGTTTGCATGCCAATTTTCCCTCCTGTTTGTATGACGTTTTGTAACTGATGGGTTTTTCCTTCTCGTATTAGATGAGTAACCGCCGGGGTTGCAATTAAGATCTCAAATATTGCTATCCGTCCCCCTTGGGGTTTTGGGATTAATTTTTGTGCAATCACGGCACGTAAAGTCCCTGCTAACTGTGCTTGAATATAGGCTCTCTCCAGTGCGGGAAAAACGTCTAGCAATCTATCTAATGCTTGTATTGCTGTACTGGCGTGTAACGTTGTCAATACAAGATGCCCGGTCTCTGCCAGGGTAAGTGTTAGACTGATGCTTTGTGTATCCCGTAGTTCGCCTAATAGAAAAATATCCGGGTCTTGTCGCAAAGCTGCATGCAAAGCATCAGTGAACGAACAAGTATGTCTATTAAGATCTCGTTGTTGAATTAAACAATTTTTATTTTTATGGAGAATCTCTATCGGATCTTCTAGGGTGATGATATGGCGTTGGCTTGCTAGATTAATGGCATCTATCATGGCAGCAAGCGTGGTCGATTTGCCACTACCCGTTGCACCAGCCATTAAAATCAGCCCCTGTTCTTCTGTCATTAATGTATTAAGAATTTCTGGTGCGTTCAACGAGAGCAAGGTTGGACAATCCTTTGGTAATAAGCGTAGAGCAACAGAAAGACCCGTTTCTTGACGGAAAAAATTTCCCCTTAGCCGTACCCCACTTGCTAATGAACAAGCAAAGTCAATTTGTCCACGCTGTTGTAAAGATAATCGTTGTTCATTATTCAGCATTTGTTGGGATAGTTGTTGCATCCATGTTTGAGTAATAATAGATAACGGCTGCTGGTTGTTTATATGCTGAGTATTATGGTTAGGTGTCCCCCTTTGCCGCTGTGTTGACTGCAGGTGCTCGCCTTCATCCGCTAGCCACCTATGCTCATCTTGTTCTCCCCTTACCGCAAAGCTGCTATTTGAAAGGCTTTGGGTATCAGCGTCGTTATTAGGATAGCTGTCTTGATAATAAAGTTGGCAATGCTGTAATTTGCCATCTACTCGAACCATTGGAAAATAACCAGTACAAAGGTGCAGATCCGAAGCATTTTGTTTTATACTGAGCCCCACTAATTCATTAACATCCATTTATTCTCCTGTTATTCTCTTGCGACTTAACACAATGAGTAACATCTAACAAAATAAAGAAGATGCCAATCCGCATATCGTTACTCGTTACAGTAATTGCGGGCGCAATCTATAAAAAATAATCAGATGTAAGGCTGCTATGCAACATCGCAATATTAGCTTTATCGGGGCAGGCAATATGGCACAGGCCATGATTGTCGGGTTAGTGACAGCTGGTTATCCTGCTGGTCTTATTAGGGTTAGCGCTCCTTCAGAGGTCCATCGTCGTCTGCTAACCACAGAGTTTGGTGTCATTAGCAACAGTGATAACATTGCCTGCGCCGAGCAAGGGGACGTCGTTATCCTGGCAGTCAAGCCGCAAATCATGCCTGGTATTTGCCAAGCTTTGCGTCAGCAGGTGGATTTTTCACATAAACTGGTATTGTCCATAGCGGCAGGCATACCGCTTTCACGCCTGTATACTTTACTGCCCAATACGCCCTCCTTAATACGTGTTATCCCCAATATTCCTGTGCGAATACGCAGGGGGATGACTGGTTTATTTGCTCCGCCTCACGTTGGCCAGGATCATCGCCATTTTGTTACCACACTGATGGAGTCCATAGGTAAAGTGTGTTGGCTAGAGGATGAAAATAACATCAACCACCTCATTGCTATAGCGGGTAGTGGGCCTGCTTATTTTTTGTCGTTTGCAGAAGCTATTGAGCAAGAAGCAAAGCGGCTGGGATTTGATAGCAAAACAGCAAGACTGCTAGTACAACAGACTATATTAGGTACAGCGACATTGATGGAAGTAGACTCAAACGTAGCATTACCAACGTTGCGCGCACAAGTAACCTCTAAAGGAGGGACAACGGCAGCAGCCTTGCGGGTTTTTAATGATAAACAGCTAGATGTTATTATTTCTCAAGCGATGCAAGCGGCCATTTCGCGCGCGAAAGAAATGGAAAAACAACGTTAACTAATGAAATGGATGCACAAAATAGGTTTTAGTTGACCTGTATTTAGCTAAATCACAGGAATGATACATTAAGGACGTAGCTCATTGTATGCAAACGCTGACTTTTCTGGTTAAAACTATCATTGACACTTACGTTATAGCGTTGCTATTACGCATATGGATGCAATGGATACAGAGTGATATTGACAATCCATTTTCTCAGTTTGTCATAAAAATAACCCAACCTATCATCATGCCGTTACGACAGATAGTCCCCTCCTGTGGTCCCGTTGACGGCGCCGCCCTGCTATTAGCCTTTATACTAGCGACAGTAAAATACCCGCTGTTAATGCTAGTTCATGGTGCTGGGCTAATGTTATCCCCTTATACTTTGCTGTTTGGGATTATTTCGTTAACAAAATCTATTGGGCGGTTAATTTTCTTAATCATCATTATGCGGGTATTTACTAAGCTCATGAGCGGGATGAACCGGCCTCGTAGCCCGATGGACGATATACTGTATCAGTTAACAGAACCTTTCATGTTACCAATTCGACGTATTATCCCCGCTGTACAGGGTATTGATTTATCTACACTGGCGCTGATATTGCTCTTGTATCTGCTCGATTGTTTTGGAGTGGATCTGTTTGGTAATGTTTGGTATTTGCTATGAATCAAGCATGATGGATCTCCCTTCACTGAGTCTCTACATACACGTTCCCTGGTGTATAAAAAAGTGCCCTTATTGTGATTTTTCTTCTCATTCCCTTAGAGGGAAGCTTCCCCATCTCGAATATGTTGATAGTCTGCTATCTGATCTAGAAGGTGATCAACCTTGGATTCTTGACCGTAAAACGACAACGATTTTTATAGGGGGTGGGACACCAAGCTTGTTAAGCGGTGATGCTATCCAACGATTACTGGATGGGATACGGGAACGTTTGCCAATGGCAAACAACGTAGAGATCACCATGGAGGCAAATCCCGGTGTCGTTGACACTGAACGTTTTAAGCGTTATCAACAGGCAGGAGTGAATCGCCTTTCCCTTGGGGTACAAAGTTTTAATGCAACGAAACTAGCGTACCTTGGCCGCATCCACGGTCCTGAAGAAGCAAGACTGGCTGTTCAGCTTACGTCATCACTTAATTTAAAGAATGTCAATGTTGATATCATGTATGGCCTGCCAAAACAAACACTAGAAGAAGCCATGTCTGATTTGCAACAGGCCATTGAATTGAACATACCGCACTTGTCTTGGTATCTATTAACCATTGAACCGAAAACAGCGTTTAGCGCTAATCCTCCACCGCTGCCAGATGAGGATATTCTGTGGAATATGCGTCAACAAGGGCAACAATTGCTTCAAGCAGCTGGGTATCAACAATATGAAGTTTCTGCCTGGGCTAAACCCCATTATCAATGTCAACACAATCTAAATTACTGGCGTTTTGGCGATTATCTCGGTATTGGTTGTAGTGCGCACGGTAAAATCACATTACCGGATGGCCGGATTTTACGTCGTATAAAAACGCGTCCTCCTAGACGTTTTATGCAAGGACAATATTTGGATACAGAACACTATGTCGATTATGCCGATAAACCATTGGAATTTTTTATGAATCGTTTTCGATTACTGGAAGCGACACCGCGCTCTGATTTTATTAATCTGACCGGTTTAACTGAAGAGGAGATCCGCCCAAAACTTGATGAAGCAATACAATTAGGGTACCTGCAAGAAAATAGAGAATATTGGCAGGTTACCGAGCGAGGACAATTATTTTTGAATTCATTGCTCTTATTATTTTTATAGATAGTTAAGGCAGTGCTTTCATAACGCATAACGAGGGGGATGAATGCGCTTAATTTGCAGACTTCATGGCAATGACCCTAACCCCATTTTCTGCTTCATGTTATCTATGGTCAGTTTTTTATGTTTTGTATACTGTTTTAGACCATTAACGCGAAGATGGCAGGCGGCACAGGTATGACAACCAGTACCCTTGATATTGTTATAGCAGGTGAGGGTATGGGTATGGATAAGTTCAATTTGCTGGTAATAATCAGCCAACGCCCAAATTTCTGCTTTATTAAGCCACATCAGCGGGGTTTCAAAACGGATATTGTTGCCAATACCCAAATTGATAGCACGATTGAGTGCTTTAACAAATTCATCTCTACAATCTGGATAACCAGAAAAATCCGTCTCACAGACTCCGGTGATAACGACATTAGCAGCAACTTGATCAGCATAAATGGCAGCTATTGTGAGAAATAGGATATTTCTTCCAGGGACAAAAGTATTGGGTAGTGCTTGGGTATTGTCGTCACAAGTTGATGAAACATTGCTATTGTCAAGCAGGCTGCTATTGGTCAGTCCATGTAGAAAGCGAATATCCACCACTTTATGGGCTGTCACCCCTAATCGCTGCGCAATCTCACCAGCGGCACTGATCTCACCTTTGTGCTTTTGTTGGTAATCGAAAGTAATACAATATGTTTCATCATATTGTTGCAACGCCAGAATAAGGCAAATAGTGGAATCTTGACCACCACTAAAAACTATAACTGCTCGTTTTTTCATCAGGGGCCCTTTACTTTTCTAGGTATCTTGCCATTCTTTAGATACTGGTTAATAATGCGGCGGTTTTCGATGTATCAGAAAGCAATCAATATCAGGTCAATGGAGGTCTTGCTGGTTCTCCGGCAATGCTAGTTTGTGAACCCGGTCAGGTCTGGAAAGAAGCAGCCGTAGCAAATGATGTATGTGCTAAGATGTTGCTGGCAAGATCTCCTCCATTTTTCGCTTTGGTATCCGTTTTTTGCAATGCGGTTACTTTACGTATTTCCATACCGAATTAGGAATCTTATCATAGAGTTTATTCATGGTCAGTTCTGCTAAGCGATGATCGGCAGCAGAATAGAATAGTTCTAATTCATCGTTAGAAAGCTTATATTTATTTTTTTCGATTACCCGCTCTAATGTGTCGATGCTGGTGCATTTTCTTAAACGTAAGAGATAGTCGCTTTTCGTCATAATTTCCTTTCTTAGTAAGAGAATAAATAAAGAATATCAGTGCTATCAGTTAATTTTTCTTCATCATACAGCGGCATTTACTTTAAGAAAAAATTCCAATAGCTAGTTTTTTTTATTATCAACATCATCTAGCAGTGTTCACTTTATTATTAAATAATAGCACAATCATCTATAACCTCCTGTTCTAAAAATATTGTTCCATTCATCTGACAAGATCACTGAGGTGCACTGAGGTGGTATATTTTATTTTTAAAACGCCTTGTACAGGCGCATAGGCAATTAAGTTCGTTTTATTAAAGATTGATAAAAAACGGTAAAACAGTTAACTGCATGATCATTTCTTCCCTACATGTATTGCCTGTATCATGCACATTTATATATTTTATCTCCCTTTTATCTGATCCTATTCACTAGCGTAATAATATTTGTATTAATATTTCAGTCTTTTATCAATAATAATAATGATGATGATGATGACGCAATGGCGAAGGACCCAGCAAAATACAATCCCTGCGGCAGCAAAATAAAACAGACACCTTAAAATAGACTGCGGCATTATACCAAAAGTATGTCGAATTGCAGCTTTGCTGCAAGGGCGCGGGGCCATTATCTTAACGTAAGTGATGGGCGAGCACCTTGCTGTCAATACAGCTATAGTCAAACGGTTTTAGAATAATGACAGGCGATTCCAATAAATTCTTTTAATATCAACCTGTTTGAATCATAAGGCCTCATCAACATAATGACGGTTGGCTATACATCTTGAAAGACGAGGGAGAGATACAAACTGAGATTCAGTAACTGTGATCATCGCCGAATCTTTACTGTGAAGCTAAAAATCTGTTTAGCTATACCAGAATACCTGTTAACGACAACAAAAAATATTGGTGCAAAGAAAATAGCCAACAAGGTAGCCGTTATGGTGCCGCCAACTATTCCAGTACCTATAGCATTTTGAGCACCAGATCCTGCACCGTTGCTGATAGCTAACGGCAACACCCCAAGAATAAACGCCATGGAAGTCATCAAAATGGGCCGAAGCCGCAAACGTGCCGCTTCTAACGTCGATTTAACCAGCCCCTTATTTTCTTTTTCCATCCTGTTTTTAGCGAATTCAACAATCAAAATAGCATTTTTTGCTGACAACCCGATAATAGTCAGTAAGCCAACCTGAAAGTAAATGTCATTATTAAGACCACACCAATACTCGGCCGATACAGCACCGAGGATTCCTAATGGTACTATCAATATCACTGAAAATGGAATTGACCAACTTTCGTAAAGTGCAGCTAAACAAAGAAACACGACTATCAATGAGATGCTATACAGGAATGGTGCTTGGTTACCTGATAAGCGTTCCTGGTAGGACATGCCAGTCCAGTCGTAGCTAATACCACTCGGTAGGCTTGTCATCAATTTTTGTATCAGTGCCATTGCTTCACCGCTGCTCTTACCAGGCGCGGCCTGTCCTAAAACTTCCATCGATGGTAGACCATTATAACGCTCTAAGCGCGGTGACCCATATTCCCAGTGCGTGCTAGAAAAGGCAGAGAATGGTACCATGTTGTTTTCCTTCCCACGTACGAACCACATATCGATATCTCCAGGTAGCATACGAAAGGGTGCGTCAGCCTGAAGATATACTTTTTTGGTTCTCCCGCGATCGATAAAATCATTGACATAGCTGCCGCCGAACGCTGCACTGACTGTGGTATTAATGTCAGAGAGGGCAACACCTAAGGCTTGGGCTTTTTCTTTATCGATATCAAGTTTATATTGCGGTGTATCTTCAAGGCCATTTGGCCGCACTCCCACCAATGTATCGGTGTGTTGAGCGGTCATCTTTAGTAGTTGATTGCGTGCTGCAGTCAACTTTTCATGGCCCAAATTACCTTGGTCGATAAGCTGGAGATCAAAGCCGGTAGCGTTACCCAATTCAGTAATGGCGGGTAGGTTAAAGGGATAAACTAACGCCTCTTTAATCTTTGAAAAAAATTGAGCGGCACGAGCAATAATCGCTGATGCTTTGTTTTTTTCCCCTGGGCGTTCATGCCAATCTTTTAGGCTGATGAATGCTATTCCGGTATTTTGCCCTTGTCCACTGTAGCCAAATCCGTTAACGGTAAAAACCGAATTAACAACTTCATGATTTTTATTTAAGAAATAATCTGAAACTTCATCAAGGACTGCTTGGGTACGTTTTTGAGTAGCCCCTACAGGTAATTGCACCATAGTTAGCAACATACCCTGATCTTCTTCCGGTAAAAATGCTGTGGGAAGTCGTACAAACAAGCAGCCTATCCCAATGATGATGAGGAGGTAAATCATTAAATAGCGCCCGGTACTTTTCAGCATATTGCTAACATAGCCAACATAGTAATGTAGAGCAGTTTCAAATGCTTGGTTGAATCTGCTAAAAAATAAGGCTTTTTCTTTACCTTGTTTGTTTGTCGCTACAGGAGTGGGCCTGTTCCCAAACGGTAATGACCCGACGCTAGGTGTTGATAATCTAGCCACCGGTTTCAGTAAGGTGGCACATAATGCAGGGGTAAAGATTAGTGCCACCAATACAGATAGCAGCATGGCGGAAGCGATGGTAATAGAAAATTGCCGGTAAATAGCACCTGTCGAGCCACCAAAAAATGCCATGGGAACAAATACCGTTGCAAGAACCGTTGCTATTCCAACCAAAGCCCCTTGAATCTGTTTCATAGATTTCTTAGTCGCGTCTTTTGGTGTTAGTTGCTCTTCTTGCATAATGCGCTCTACGTTTTCGACTACCACGATAGCGTCATCTACTAATAACCCTATTGCTAACACCATAGCGAACATAGTGAGGGTATTAATGGAATAACCAAAAACGAAGAGAATGGCAAATGTACCTAACAGCGTGACAGGAACCGCAATGGTGGGAATTAATGTTGCCCAGAAATTTTGCAAAAATAAGTACATGACTAAAAAAACGAGGATAATGGCCTCAACAAGTGTTTTCGCGACTTCTTTGATAGATGTTTTAACAAATGGTGTCGTATCATACGGATACACAACTTTTAAACCATGTGGAAAAAATGCCTGTAATTTGGCGAGCGTCTTTTTTATCTCAGCTGAGGTATCTAGTGCGTTGGCGTTACTGGCAAGTTTGATACCGATCCCGGCAGCGGGTTTACCATTATAACGCGCAATCAGATTATAAGTTTCGGCGCCCAATTCAACGATCGCGACATCTTTAAGCTGTACTCTTGAGCCATCGGTGTTAGCTTTTAATAGAATTCGACCAAATTCTTCTGCTGAAGTTAACCGAGTCTGCACAATGATCGACGAATTAAGTTGTTGGTTCTGTATTGCCGGTGTTCCTCCAAGTTGACCAGCAGCCACTTGGTTGTTTTGTGTTTGTATCGCAGAAATAACATCAATAGGGGTAAGTTGATAACTGTTTAATTTATTGGGATCCATCCAAATTCGCATGGCATACTGGGCACCAAATAACTGAATGTCTCCGACACCATTAATACGGCTGATGACATCTTTAATATTATCGCCAATGTAATCAGCAATATCTTCCTGCCGAATGCTGGCATCTTCTGAAATAAATGCCGCTACCATCAAAAAACTACTGCTGGATTTCGTGACGCTAATACCCTGTTGCTGTACCTCTTGAGGTAACATTGGCATGGCAAGTTGTAGCTTATTTTGTACTTGTACTTGAGCGGTATCAGGATTCGTCCCAGAACGGAATGTTAGCGTTATTCGCATATTACCCAACGCATCACTGGTGGAAGACATGTATATGGCATTATCGATACCATTCATATTTTGTTCAATGATTTGCGTCACGCCGTCTTGTACCGTTTTGGCATCAGCACCAGGATAATTGGTAGAGATTGAAATAGTAGGTGGTGCAACCGTAGGGTATTGCGAAATAGGTAGCTCTACTATTGCTAGGAGGCCTGTTAGCATCACTACAATTGCGATAACCCAGGCAAAAATAGGGCGTTCTATGAAGAAGTTAGCCATTCATTCACCCGCGTTTTTCAGTTAGGGAGAAGAGTGATCCGCCTTGGATTCACCGAGATCGTTTTTGGAACCGACATTGTTTTTAGGGATCCGGTATCTACTTCTTGTGGTTCTACTTGTATACCTGGACTGATTTTTTGGGTACCTGTCACGATAACACGGTCACCAGCTTTTATCCCTGAAGTCACCAACCATTGATCATCAATAGCCCTGCTGGTAACCAATGTACGTAATGCAACTTTGTTTCCTGTCTCTACCACTAGTGCTGTGGCCTCCCCACGAGGATTGTGATTGACACCCTGTTGAGGAATTAAAAATACATCATTTTTTATCCCCGCATCCAAATGGGCACGAACAAACATGCCTGGCAGTAACAATCTATCAGGGTTAGGAAATATAGCGCGAAGAGCAATAGAACCAGTGGTTTCATCTACACTGAGATCAGAGAATTCCAGTGTACCAACTTGGGGGTATTCCTGGCTATTTTCCAACAATAGCCGAACAGTAGCTTTAGCATTTTCCTGTTGCAATTTACCCTCTGCCAGTTCCCGCTGTAGACGTAAAAACTCGTTGCTAGATTGGGTAACATCGACATAAATAGGATCAAGTTGTTGTACAGTCGTTAATGCGGTTCCTTGCCCATTGGAGACAAAGGCTCCTTCTGTGACTGATGATTTGCCAGCATACCCGCTGATAGGCGCATTAACTCTGGTATAGGCCAAATTGATACGCGCCGCTTTTACTCCCGCTTGAGTGGCGAAGACTTCCGCTTTGGCCTGCTGTAAATTCGATACTGCTACATCATATTCTTGTTTACTGATGTAACCTGTACCAAGCAGAAGCTGATAACGATTAACCGTCAGGCGACATAGTTTTTCATTAGCCTGTGCTTTAGCCAATTCGCCTTTAGCACTAGCCAAAGCAGCCTGATAAGGAGCGGGATCAATTTGGTACATGGATGTTCCAGCCCGGATTTTATTTCCTTCAACAAAATGACGTTTAATAATAATGCCCGTGACCTGTGGGCGAACCTCAGCAATACGCGAAGCAGAGGTACGTCCCGGGAGCTCAATGGTAACGCTGAGTGCTTGAGGTTTCATAGTGATAACACCAACGACAGGCATTTGTTGTGGATGGGAGTTTTGTGGTAGCGTTTGTTGACTATCGTTACATCCACTGAGTGCTATGCTACCTAAAAAAACCATCAGGCTTACTACTATCAAGCCTGCTAGACGTTGTAGATAGGTAGTTTTTGGATATCTAGTTTTTGGATATCTAGTCTGTGGATATCTAGTCTGTGGATATCTAGTCTGTGGATATCTAGTTTTCGCGCCCTGTTTTGTCATGTGTGCACCCAGAGTACGTAGAATGGCAACTTTACCGCAAAAAGATGATCCCTTGATCCAAGACTTAAGCGATTCTGGTAACCAGCTGCAGTCAATACAGCGGCAATTTGAAAGACGACGGGTATAAACCTCTATACTGTTAGCATCCAATTTCATTTTAGCGCCGATAGTTATTGCAGTATTGCCCGCATTAATGATAGCTAAGAAGATAGATATATGGAAATGCCATGCCGCCGTTGTTGTATTACTACTCTCTCTATTTCATTATCTGGATAGTGTTTATCACTTAGATGGCATATAATTATTCTGCTTAGTCATTCGGTTACCGCGAAGGTTACCCGTAGTGGTTGATAGCGACGAGTCAAAGCGACCAGCACTTGAGGGTGATATCACCATTGTATGATGCTAGTAAACTATAATAAATCGCATCAACTGTTCATTTTTTATCAATGTCTACATTTGAATAGTAAACTATTCGCTACCGGGTTACTGGTATTGTTTTTTTCCTGCTGGGTAAAAGCCGCCGTTGGCACTAACGCTGAGCTTCCTCATCGCGATGAAATTCAAAGCCAATTGGATGCCCTCGATAAACAAAAAAACCTCACCCCACTGGATAAGCTGGTGCAAGGGGATCTCGCTGAGACAGTAAAATTGCTTAATGGCATCGAGCGGGTGAAGCAAGATACTGCTGCCCTTAAGCAGCAGTTGGCTCGTGCCCCAGCAAGATTACGTGAGGTCATCGATGGTCTTGAGGCAATAAAAAATGCTGCTGCCGATTCATCTTCCCTAAAATTTATAGCGCCTTTATCCTTAAAACAGCTCGAGATGCATTTCAATAAAATGATGGATGATTTGCAATCCACCCAAGAAGACCTGTCTGTTTATAACGGACAGTTAATCTCATTACAAACCCAACCAGAACGTGTTCAAACCTTGATGTACAATGCTTCATTGCGCATTTTGCAGATTCGCAATCAGCTTAATGAGTTAAGCAGCAGCCGGGAACGGTTGCGGCCAACGCAACAAGTGGTGTTGATGACTGAACAGGCGTATTTGAATGCCGAGATGGAATTACAACGTAAAAAATTGGCAGCGAATACCATCTTACAAGATTTACTGCAAAAACAACGGGATTACACCAACGCCCGTATTTATCAGTTAGAGCATGCAGTAGAGTCCTTACAGGAGATAATCAACCACCGACGTTTGATAGTATCTGAAAAAACCGCTAAAGAAGCACAAACACAGAAAGATGAGGCCGATATCCAAAATTATCCCTTAATTAAACGTGAGCGGGAGATAAATAACCAATTAAGTCAACGTTTAGTGCGCGAGACTAAAGAAGGCAATACTCTGGTAAAACAGAATATTAAAATCAAAAATTGGCTTGATAGGGCGTTTCAATCGGAACGTAATCTAAGAGAACAGATTAACGTACTAAAGGGCAGCCTCTTGCTCTCTCGGATTCTTTATCAACAGCAGTTGAATTTACCTGCTACTGTTTTGGTACCAGGGATAGCCTCGCGTATTGCTGATTTACGTCTAGAGCAGTTTAAAGTTAATCAGCAACGAGATCAGCTATTCCAGGGTGAGGGGGATTTACAGCAACTTATTGATAATAAAAATAAAGATATATCTGTCGATATCGAAAAAACATTGATCCAATTGATAGATATTCGCAAAGGACTACTAGATCAACTCAACAAACAGCTTGGCAATCAAGTAACATTCGCTATCAATTTACAAATTGATCAACAACAACTAATCGATGTCACGGCTTCTTTGCAAAACATTCTAACACAACAAATTTTTTGGGTAAGTAGTAATAAACCTATGGATTGGGCATGGTTGAAAACTGTACCCGCCGCCACTAAGACTGAAATTGCTAATATTCATATAAAATTTTCTTTGGATGAATTGTTGAATGGATTGTTATCATCAATGATATTTTTGGTGCCGGGGTTGCTGACAATTGGAATAATTCGCTGGAATTATCGGTTAATTGATAAACATCTAGAAAAATTGTCGACTCAAGTTGGTCAATTAAGGCATGACAAGCAGATGCATACCCCGAAAGCAATTATGCTAACATTCTTACAAATGTTGCCAGGTGGATTGTTTACTCTTGGTATTGGTTATTGGGGCTTGCGTTGCAACTTTGATACTAGTCAGTTTATCTGGATAATAGGACAGCGATTAGCATTGCTATGGTTGATTTTCGGCATGGCTTACCGGGTGTTATCTCCGCAAGGCATTGCCGCCCGCCATTTCAATATTGATCCTGTTTGCTGCGTTGATTATCGCCAGCAGCTTATACCCCTCGCCTTGACCTTATTGCCTATTATATTTTGGTCTACCTTGAGTCAAAAAAATCCATTGTTGTTAGTTGATGATGTTATCGGTCAAGTGGTGATTGTTGGTTCACTGCTATTGCTTTTTGTGCTGACTTTCCCTTTTTGCCGTAGCAACTGGCGTAGGAAGAATAGTCATGCCATGCGTCTACTGATCATCACGACGGTTACTGTCACTCCCGCGATATTAATTGGTTTGATGGTGGCTGGTTATTTTTATACTACTTTGCAGCTTGCTGCTCGTTGTATTAATAGCCTGTATTTATTATTTTTTTGGAACCTGGTTTATTTAACAGCTATTCGCGGTTTAAGCGTTGCTGCTCGCCGTCTAGCGTATCGGCGGGCAGTTGCTCGCCGGCAACATTTGGCCAAAGAGACAACAGAAGGAAATGAATCAATAGAAGACCCTCCATTGGCATTAGAGCAAATTAATCAACAGTCGTTACGGTTAACTACCATGGTCTTATTTTTGCTGTTTGCGAGCAGCTTTTATTGGATATGGTCTGATTTGATTACCGTTATTTCATACCTTGATAGTATCGCCTTATGGTATCAAACTACCAATGAGGGAGGGGCGAGTACAGTGCAACCTGTGACGTTAGGTAATCTATTGGTTGCTCTACTAACCTTAACAGTCTCTTATATCATGATACGCAACCTACCGGGATTATTAGAGGTTCTAGTGCTATCGCGGTTGCAATTGCGTCAGGGGACATCTTACGCCGTGACTACGATGTCGACCTATTTAACGAGCACCATTGCTGGCGTGACCGCGTTAAGTTCTCTTGGCGTTTCTTGGGATAAATTGCAATGGTTAGTAGCAGCCTTATCCTTTGGGCTTGGATTTGGAATGCAAGAAATTTTTGGAAATTTCGTTTCCGGGTTGATTATTTTATTTGAAAGACCAATACGTATTGGTGACACCATTACTATAGGTGCTTTTTCCGGTACAGTGAGTAAAATCCGTATTCGTGCCACCACCATTATAGATTTTGACCGTAAAGAAGTGATTGTCCCCAATAAAGCTTTTGTTACTGAACGCCTTATTAACTGGTCGTTATCAGATACCGTGACGCGTATCGTGATTACGCTAGGCGTTGCTTATGGCTCTGATTTAAATAAGGTAAAAACTATACTCTTGCAGGCAGCGCGCGATAATCCAAAAGTGTTGGCTGAACCTGAGCCGCAGGTGGTTTTTATGAATTTTGGCGAGAGTAGTCTTACTCATGAATTGCGGGTTTGTGTTCGTGAAATAGGGGATCGCATCATCACCATGGATGAACTACACCGTGCCGTCGATAAGCTATGCCGTGAAAACAGTATTGCCATCGCCTTTAATCAACTTGAAGTCCATTTGCATAACCAGGATGCCAAGGATGCCAAGGATATCAACGTGCAGGAGGCGAAACGACCGCTCAGCGTTACCTTGGAAAAAGCTTAAAGCCCATTCGCCCTCTTAACGAGCGAGAGCAGTGCTTTAAGATGTCGAATAAGCTCTTAGAAATTCAAGCTATTTTTTGATAGCCTCAATGAGGAAATGAGGAGTCGGCCGATAAGCCGGGTTCTGTCATAGACAGTCATTCATCTGGACCATCGCTCGCGCGCTGGTTCGAGCAGCCTACCCGAGTTCAATACGGGCCGTATGTCATGAACTCCTATTTGGCCTTGCTCCGGGTGGAGTTTACCTTGCCACGCTCTGTTACCAGGCGTGCGGTGCGCTCTTACCGCGCCATTTCACCCTTACCTGATCCCATCCACCCTTCGAATTACAGCTGTGTTGGCTGTGATTCGATGTACTCTGGTATAGATAAGCCATCGGCGGTTTACTCTCTGTTGCACTTGTCGTAGACTCGCGCCCCCCAGGTATTACCTGGCACCCTGCCCTACGGAGCCCGGACTTTCCTCCCCCTTGTTTGCTTCCCCGTCAAGGGCAACAACAAGACAGCGACTGCCTGGCCAACTCCGCGGGGGATTGTAATGATATTATCCTGAAATGTCACGCTACTGCTGATTTAACGCATAGCGGTACAAGAGATTTTACAGTAGACCTCTCGCTTTCGACATTGACTGCCTGGTGCAATAGACTTCTTTCCAAATTGTTGCGAGTGGGGAGAAATCAAGGCGCCAGGCGTACCGACACCTTGCGTTCTCCCCATCTTCATGTTTTCGAAAGAGCTCCATTCAGTTATTCACCCTGTTATTCGGTCCAGTATAAAAAATGAGGTCCTATCTCACCGCCAAGGGGTGGTATGGTAAAACTCAACAAATCACTAGTAACTTGAGGAAATGATGATGGGTAAAAAACCACGCAGCGCCGGCCCAACAGCACAGAGCTTCAGTACAGGGTCACAACGCAAACCTGTAGAGAAAGAATCCAAATTAGTGCAAGAAGATGCAACAAGCAACGAGGCCTATTCCAGCACTATCTTCTACCGTGAAGAGACCTCCTCCTGGTGGCCCGAGGTTGTCAGCGAATATACAGAAACAGGTAGACGTCAAAAGGGGTTTTCCCCTGCTGATACCGATAGGGAATATTCTTTCACTTCTGCTCGCGTCTTAAAACCTGTGTGGAATACCTATCAGGCCGATATAGAGAAGCCCAAAGTCTTTGGGTATTACACCGATTGGTCACAATACGACAGACGCAGCCAGCTGAAACCGCCCTATAAACCTTTAGGTGGAGAGAACAGAGGATATGATTTAGGTCAACTAGCCGCGACCAATCCTTGCGCCTATGACAAAATCGTATTTGGATTTTTAGGTATTGTAGGTAGCATTGATTACGCTAAACAGGATCAAGACAAACCATACATTCGCCCGCAAGAAAGCAAAGAGGAACTTATTAATCACTGTGCACTAGCATTGGGAAAAAAAAGATTTGAAGCCACCTTTATTGACATTTGGGGCGACGCTTGTACCTGGCAGCATTGCAATTATGAAGAAGAAGCAGCAGTTGGAAATAGTCTGATAAGTGCATTAATTCCTGAGAAGGGGGCTACAACACAGTCCCTTGAGAAAGCAGCTAGTCTTAAAGGATGTTTGACAGAAGCGGGTATCTTGAACGGATTAAACCATACAGGCCAGCTACCCCTATGTTTTGGTCTTTTGGGAGGACTATACAAGTTACAACAAGAAGCCGCAAAAAAAGAGCATCGGCTGGATTTAGCCTTTAGCATCGGAGGCTGGTCCATGTCATGGATGTTTTCTGAATTAGCAAAAAAACCGGAATCTCGCGCGACTTTTATCAACAGCGTGGTGGAGCTGTTTCGTGATTTTCCGATGTTTAGCGAAGTTGATATCGACTGGGAGTTTCCTGGTCATTCTGGTGCTGGGAACCCACATAGTGAGCAGGATGGGGAGAACTATATTAAGCTTATTGAAGAAATGCACAAAGCCTTAAATAAGGAATTTGGTAAAGGAACAAAACGAATTAGCATTGCTTGCAGTGCAGACATTGACAAAATGAAACGCTCTAAGATTCCTGAGTTGTTCGACGTAGGTCTAGACAATGTTAACGTAATGACCTACGACTTCTTCGGTACCCCTTGGGCAACAACACTGGGTCATCACACTAATTTAAGAACATATGACAAGGGTGCCAGTGAGGATCCTGACTGCTCAATCGAATTAGCTGTTGATTATTTGCTGAAACATAGCATCGCGTCCAGTAAAATCAGTATTGGCTGGGCGGGTTATAGCCGTAACGCCCGCGGTGCTAAGATTGAAGATTATTCTCGTTCTCTAAAGGGAACCTATGACAACAAGTATCAGTATCCTGATAAAGTAGTGGGCACATTTGAATCTGGCACTACCGAGTACAATGATCTGTTGTATAACTATTATGATCCAGAAAATCAACGCGGCCGTAACGGTTTTAAGCTACATACTGATAAAAAGGCGGATGCTGATTACTTATATAACCCAACAAGCCAGGTGTTTATGTCTATTGATACGCCCCGTTCTGTCTACAATAAGGGTAAGTATGCAGTGGAAAAGAAACTTGGCGGGTTGTTTACCTGGACAGCTGACCAAGATAAAGGCCTGTTGCTCAATGCGGCCCGTGAAGGCTGTGGATATCAGCCTACAAGGGAACTTATTAAGATGGCGCCTTTACACCTTAAAGGAGGAAATGCTAAGGATACTATCCCTGACACCAATACTATCCCTGACACCAATACTGTCCCTGACACGCAGAATAAACCTTTGACCGTCTCGATTTCTCCCCCTAATCCAATCAGGCTAACAGTCAGAGAGGCCAAAAACCAAAGGCTCGAAACAGCGATTGAAGGCTCATCCGGTCAATTAACGTACGAATGGACAGTGCCCTTCGGGTTAAAAACGGCGTCAACAACAGAAACCGCGTTAATCTACCATTTAACGCCCGGTATTGATAAATTTTTTGAAAAAGAAGAACGGTTTGAAGTCAAGCTAGAAGTCACGGATTCCAAGCACCCCAAGCGTCGTTCAGATGCTAGTGCTACGATCTATATCACCCCACATACCGTTTTTCGAGCCTTTGATATAGCCATTGAACTACAACAACCAACCATTGAAGCGGGTCAACAGGTGCGCGCACAGGTAAGGGTAACAGAAAAAAATACAGACTTCGGCGTGCTGACCTATGAATGGGCATTGAACCCGCCACTGATACCGGTCAGTCCTACCAATGACTCCAAGATAACGTTCTACGCGGATAAGAAAGCCATCAAAGAAGTCACCCTGTGCAGCCTCTCTGTTACAGTTAGTAGCAAAATTCATGGAAGCAGCGAAATGAGCACGAATGTCAATGTGCACCCTATTCCTTCAACCGATGACAAGGAAATTGATCCCAATATTGGTGATAACATCCCACTCTGGGAAGATAGAACGTATGTACAATTTTCTCTAGTTAAATACCCATATACTTATCACACGGGTGAAACGGTTACCTATAATTGGCAAAATACAGAATGGGCAGGAATAGAAGATAAGCCTGGTAAGAGCCATAAATGGCAAACCATAAAAGACGGCATCCAGGGGAACTACAAAGAAGGCACCCACGGCATCTACGTTCTTGACTGGAATGAAGGTTGGTCATACGCGCAGATGGCACGTGTTAATCATAGAAAAAAACAGTGGGAGGCAAAGAACTGGGCAGGAAAAGGGATAGAGCCAGGACAGGATGCGATTTGGCAAGACAAAGGTGATGAGAATAGGATAAAAAATCCTTAAAAAGGGACCGCCTGGCCGACTTCGCAGGCGGGCTATAATGATATTATAGCCAATCGTGATTATTTTGATGACACCTTATGATTAAACAGATTGAACTTAAAAAAATTTGTTGGAATCGTATGTCATGATTCTAAAGCCGTTTGGCTATATGCTGAAATATCATGCTACTGCTGATTTAACGCATAGCGGTACAAGAGATTTTTTTTTACATGATGAATGTCTGCTGTCAATGCTGCCGCTGTTTTTAACGACACTGTCTTTTGCAACAAGCATAATGTGCGCAACGCCGACCTAGGCAATATCTCAGTATCGACTGCTTTATATCCTTGTACAATCAACACCATTTCGCCGCGCCGGCGCATTTCATCAGCTTGCACCCAACGTAAAAGCTTACCCAGTGGCGCGCCATCAATAGATTCCCATTTTTTAGTCAATTCGCGCGCCAAAACCACGTAGCGTTCTTCACCAAAAACAGCTGCCATATCTTGCAGGCTCTCTAGCAGCCGATGCGGTGACTCATAGAAAATAAGCGTTCGTGGCTCTTCAACCAATGCCAAAAGGTTATCTTGGCGATTTTTCGTTTTAGCTGGTAAAAATCCTTCGTAACAAAAACGGTTTGTCGCTATACCTGAAGCTGAAAGTGCCACAATAGCCGCGCAAGCGCCTGGTAAAGGCACAACAGGAATACCCGTATTTCGGCAGGCACGGACCAGAAGATAACCCGGATCGTTAATCAACGGTGTCCCCGCATCGCAAACCAGCGCGACGGCTTGTCCATGTTGCAATTTTATCAATAATTGTTTGGTTTTTTGTTTTTCGTTTTGATCATAAAGCGCAAAAAGGGGTGCCTTGATAGAAAAATATTGCAGTAATGATCTGGTATGGCGGGTATCTTCTGCCGCAATTAAGTCAACCTGTTTTAGTACCTCTAACGCCCGGAAGGTGATATCCCCAAGATTCCCTATCGGTGTGGGGACTAGGTAAAGTGTTGCCGCTGTGTCCCTGATGTTATTGCATTCATTCATTACGGTCACGAGTTTCGCTCTTCTATAAAAAAGTGGTAAAAAGATAACATGCACGAGTTTCGCTCTTCTATCAAACCGTGCGAAATGCCTGCCATATACTTAGGATAAGGGTGACAGGGTCCGCTATCACTGGGACAATAGACTTCTTTCCAAACCGTGACGAATGGGGAGAAGTTAAGGCGCACGGCGCGCAGTAACCTTCGTTCCCAAGTCAGTACATGAGGATTGCTTGTCCCCGCGTAACGCAGAATTCTCACCACGCAGTAGGTTTGGAAAGAAGTCTAATGCAACATGGGCAGAAAAAAGAATGAGCCTGGTAAAAGTCATATATGGAAAACTATAAAAAACAACACCCTTGGTTTCTACGTTCTTGACTGGAATCACACTTAGCGCTACGCCAAGGGCGAACATGTCAATCATAATGGAAAACAGTGGAAAGCAAAACAATGAGCAACCCTCCAGGACAAGAGCCAGGCAGCGAGCCTTGGGATCTGGTCGCTGATGTTAGTAGAGAGCGAAGAAAATAGAAAAGAGGCTGAGCTCTTGATCGTAGATATTTAGGGGCATAACCCGGATGAACAAAGCAAAACGTATTAGCATCCTGCGTCGTTTGCAGGCTAAAACCCCGCAACCTGCCAGCGAATTGGTTTATTCCACCCCCTTTGAGTTATTAATAGCGGTATTACTCTCAGCCCAAGCCACGGATACCAGCGTCAATAAGGCCACCGCCAGGCTCTGGCCTGTTGCTAATACCCCGCAAACATTACTAGCATTAGGGGTGGATAAAATAAAAGATTTCATTAGAAATATCGGGTTATTTAACAATAAAGCGGACAACATCATCAAAACCTGCAAGATTTTGCTGGAACAACATGCTGGAAAAGTGCCGGCTGATCGCATAGCGCTACAAGCCCTACCAGGCGTTGGCCGCAAAACGGCCAATGTGGTACTCAATACTGCTTTCGGTTGGCCCACCATTGCTGTGGATACCCACGTTTTTCGGGTGTGTAATCGAACAAGCTTTGCCGTTGGTCAGACAGTGTCTCAAGTAGAAACAAGGTTAATCAAGGTTGTCCCGTTAGCATTTAAACATCACTGTCATCATTGGTTTATTCTCCATGGGCGTTATATCTGCATTGCCCGCAAACCACGGTGCAGTACGTGCGTTATAGAGGACTTATGTGAATTTAACGAAAAAACAAGCACTGTATGACGATGAAGACAATGCTTGTTTTCTACACTGTCATTTTTACTTTTCAAGGGGGTCTTGTAATGCTGCTGAGGGGTCATCAGGATCAGGAAAAAAAACTTTGTCCAAGAAGTCCATGAGAAAGAAATTGAATGAGGTCAACTGGTTTTGAGCGTTGCTTACCACGTCTTTCAGGATGTGTTCGGCAAGAATATCGCTGCTATTGGCGCTGCCTCCAAGAGATTTTTGTATCAGAGTGGAACATTGCCCTAAAATCTTCTGTTTATTGATATAGCTAGTGGAGATGTTTGCTTGATGCATCAGTTTAGTGAGTAACTTATTAAAAGCCGCTGCTACTGGACCGGTTATCATATTCATGTCGCGTCGATCTTTATCTAGTTGCTGTTGAGCCGGCAGTTGTTTCAAGAATGCTTGTTTTTTATTTAGTTGCATTTGCTGTGCTTCTAGCAATTGTCGTTTTTCTTTTATCAACTTTGATGTGGCTGGTTGTTTTGACTGCAGTTGTTTGTCTTCTACTTGTGCTAATAGCCCTATCCTGGCTTTCCTATTTTCTGCTATTTTCTCATATTGTTCCTTTGGAATCTGACTGTATTGCGAGTCTAGCTTTTCCAGTTGTTCCTTTAGGTTATCACCCGTCAACTCATCAATTTCATCCTGTAACGTCTTTATTCCCTTTTTAAAGGCTTCAATAGGGGCTGTGGTAGGTTCAAGCGCCTTCTGTAACTTTTCCATTTCGTCGCGTATTTTATTAGTGCCATTATGTAAGTTAACTAGGTCTGATTTTGTTTTGTTCAGTAAAGCCTGAGCAACATCGTTAATTTGCCATGCATCGGGTGCACTAATGGGCGGAATTTGAAGGCGGTTACCAACATTCTCTTTGTCTGTGTTGCCGGAGGTTGCTTGAATGAGCTCATCCATGGAAAGCACTGGATCGGCATCCTGAGAAACCGTCTTGTTGCCTGTATTAAGGCTCTTGTTGGTGTGACCAGTTAATATGCTGTTCATGGGTTACTCTCCTGCAGATTATCGGCATCGGTTGAAACAGGGGGGGGTAATTGTTCTTCCAAAAGTTCCTTAGCATGCTGCAACGCGCTCTCTTTCAAGGTAAAAAATTCTCGATATCGCCGAGAGCGATACAGGCTGTTTTCACAGGTTCGATACAAATTTTTGCTATAGTTTTCCGCGTGTAGGGTTAAAATTTCGCTGCCTATTTCAAACGAAATGGTAGTGCCATCGGTCCAGATGACGTTAATATTATGATGTAGTTTAGCAATGTCTTGATGACAATCCTTTTCTAGCGTTCCGGGTAAATAAATATTCACTTGTTTTTCGTTGATATGACGCTGTGAGAATTCAGTTAGTAAGGGCACCAGTAAGGCTTCACTGCCCAGCGCTTGCCGCAATTGTTCGACCAGCGTCTCCTTAGCTTCTTTGATGATGTCCTCAAACGCTTGTTGATACTGGTTTAATAAGGTAAACATACCCTGGAGAAAGAGATCGATCCCCAGTAAATATCCTTCTTTTTTTGCTTCTTCAAACAGGGTTTGTTGCATTTCTACGCTTTGGCGTATCGTGCGCTTAGCCTGGCGTTTTGCTTGATGATTAACGCGACTAGCATAGCGCGCCGCCGTCACTGAAGGACGTTGAATGAGCACCCCATCAATAGCATCAGGTAAACTATCGGGATCAAGATATTTTCGCATAATCAAATGCCATCATAACAATTGAGTGAGGAAGAGGGGGGGAAGGTCCTTCTTCAAGGCTGTTAGCAAACAGTAGATTGGCTCTTTTTGCTAGTGCGGCGGATAACGTTGCGATTGTGGCAAGTAACGCACGGGCGCCAACGGTTTGAATGCTATCCTGAGTATAGCGAGCGAATACGGCTTGGGAGATAGGATCCCCTAAGGGTAACTTAATAAATGCCTGGCAAGTGGCGTCTAAGGCGGGGGTAGCAGAAAACGCCAGCGATTGACGTAATAAATAACAGCCAATCAACAACGCTACCCGCGGTATGTCGTCCCACAGGTTAATCAATGCTTCCAGAAAGGAAGACGGGGGGGCGAAGGGAAAGTCGATGCTACATGGCAACCGATAGATTTTGATAATGTATTGATTTAATAAACTGTGATAAGGGATGACAGAAGTAGGCAGGGACGCTAAATACGCAGGATTGATGTAGCCATGGGGGGCGTACATGATATTAAGCAATTGGCTATCTAGGATCAAAGGCTCCCCCCTTTGCTGCAGGTTGAAATGCCTTGGGTATATGCATGATGGCGCTGGTTCCTATTCTTTTTGCCCCTGCTGTCTAGATTTATCATCCTTGTTTGGATGACGACTAAGAGGAGTACTAGGGGAAGAAGGATCGTTTCCACTAGGATCGTTTCCACTAAGATCGTTTCCACTAGGATCGTTTCCACTAACAACTGTGCGATGGCGACGTCGATGCTGATCCCAGAAAAAATACCCTGCCCCACCGCCACCAGCAACGAGTAATATCATTAGCAAGGCGGTTATCGTCCCCCAAGCACCATGAGACGGGGTATCAATGCTGCTAGGCAATGTCCGTTGCAGCTGGGGTTGCCTAAATAACACCACTGAAATATCCGAAAATTCGACCTTAGTAAAACTATTTTTTAAAAATAATTTTATTTCATTGATGAGTTTGCTCTCATCAAGCACGCCATCGTAGGTGAGTAAGGCCGACACATGTGTTGGCTCTGGGTTCAGAACGTCGCTGCGCGGGTTCAATGGGTAACTGATATGGACTTTTGCCCCGGTAATCGGGGTCAATCCCGTTAACGACTGTGCCAGGCGTTGCTCAATAACCGAAATTAACCTCGCCTTTTCTGCCTGCGGGGAAGCCACTAGCGCATCGGTAGGAAAAGCCTGCATGATTTCTACCCGCGGGGCTGAAGGCAAATTGTACTGGCGCAACAGATCCACGGCAGCAACAAAATCGGTATCACTGACAGTAATAGACAATCCCGCTTTGCCTTCATCGGTTTTCTTTGCCTGAACATTATTGTTTTGCAATACAGCAAGCACTTCATTGGCTTGGCGTTGGTCAAGACCGGTAAGCAATTTTTCCTGCCGGCAGCCCTGCAACAATAATAAGGGGATAATCAGGATGATGCTTATCAGTCTATTCATTACATGATTTACTGTGCTGTTATCATTGTGCCTTTATCAATGTTTCAATGGCAGTAGTACCCTTTCTAGCCAGAGTGCTAGCTAATGAGATAAAGATAGTATAGTCTCCCAGACGGTTTTGTAGTTCAATTAGCTGCCCTGGCTCAGAAATCTTATTGGGTTGACCGAGGGCATCGATAACCCTTTTATCCTGCTCTTCTTTTACTGCATTCGCGCTATAGGCATTGAGTACAATGTTTTCAAGGGGCATTACCTCAGCCTCATCCGCTGAAGGTAAATGATCTTGAATCAATAAGGCTGGGTTGATAGGGGGATTCATCGGGCTCTCCATTGTTCAAAAGTAGTAGTCAGACTGACAATACAATAAATAAGTAGCAACACTGGAACCTGCATCAGCCTATGTTGGCTGATGCATCCGGGACATTAACGGAAGTTCTGAATAATAGCGGCGTCAACGTCTTTGTAGACTTTAATCATGTTAGATTGCGCATTGCGATACAGAGTATAGGCAGAGAGTGCACTTTGATAGTTAGCGAGTGTTTGTGGATTGGAAGCATCATTTGCCAGTTTATCCTGAGCCTCCTTAAGCCGGTCTTTCAAAGTCCAAACTTGCCAATCAAATTGCCGAGAGCGATCTTGTAGGAATGTATCGCCAGCTGATACGGATGCTTCTAGAGTATGATAAATATCTTGAGCCATAATACGTTTCCTCTTAAACAGTAAGATCAAAAAACTAAAGTTGATATGTCTAGCGTACAGATAGTAAACGTGCTGCTTTAGAATCCGTCCCGTTAAGCGTTCCGTTGAGTAGATTTTAAAACCAACTGAACTATGGCGTTGGGCTAGAAAAATGCCATTGATTGTCTCCCGTTAATATGTAGCCCTGCGGGCCGCTAAGGTAAGATTTTCCTTTCAGGTTGCTGTTTTCTAACGTTACGTTGAAGGTGATGTAACGATCCCCCCAGGTTGTCTGGTAACGGTGAATAAATTGGTTGAGCTTAGTGAGCTCATTATCATTCAGTGCGCCACGGATGCTAAACGTTGCGCCTTGGTTGGTTAGTAGCTTGGTAAAAGGCAAATAAATTAGTTTTAATCCCTGCTCAGCATCATCTATGACCTTATCTTTAGGATAACTGCTTACCTTTATCTCTTTGGCAAAGGGTAGCAGGGTGAGGCCCATTGCTTTGATGGCCTCTTGTTTTTGTGCTGGTACCGGGTCCTCTGCTAGCAGCTTAATGACAGGTCTTATGGGGTCCAAGAGATCAACGGTTAATACCGGGTAACCTGCCCGCCAAAACTGATGGGTTAATCTCGCCGGTTCTTTAGCAAGCAAGACCGTACTGATGGTTTCATCCTTTTGAAGGGGGTTTTTCTCCAATGCCTGTAATACCCATTCCCGATCCCGTTTTGTTGCCACCAGTAAATAAAAGGTTTTGCCCTGTTTAATAATCGTCACCGGATTAATAGAGCCAGCGACGATATCTGCCAGCGATTTTTTTACCACCTGCTCAGAGTCGAGATGCATAACGGTTGCTACCCCGGCAATGATGGAGACCAGTACCACGCCAGCAATGGGAATCATAAACTTAGCCAAGCGAGCGGTAGGGTTGTTTTTGCGCGCCGCGATAGGCCTATCTACCGTTTCTTGTTGCATCGGCGCAACATACTGTGTTACCGCATCGCTCCAGCTATCTTCTTGTCGTTTGATAGCCACGACCAACTTACCCATTGATACCGCCTGGTTGAATTCTGCAGAGAATCCCTGTGCGCCTGCTGCATTTTCTGTTACCCCATAACTGGCTGAAATTGGCCCATTGTCTTTATCTGTTGGCAGCCTGCTAGGACGTAAATCAAGATAATAAGATTTATCAGCACCAGTGCAGGGAATAAACAGTTCTATGGGAAAAGTATCCTCATCAGTCTGCGTCGCCTCTTTCTGGGTCGGCAACCCTGTTTTGCCAGTTTGAATGAGATAGCGTTTATCCGCTAATAACAGCTCATTGCCTGACATCGCACCAGATAGCACCTTCAGTGTAAATAACAGGGGTGTTTCCCCCCTAGGGTCAATCTTGTTGTTCATGGGCACCTTACCTATCTTCTGATTTATTCAATAGGTTTTGTCGTAAGCTTTTTAAAATATCTGACTATCACAACAATAAGTTATTACCGAAGTAGTCAATGTCTTACCTATTATTGAGAGAGCTTATTTACTAATACATGTTTTCTGTTTCGTTGTACTAATAATAGGACTTATTGGTAAAAAGTAAACTGACATGCCCTTAAGTAGCCTTAAAAAAGGTTTTGTTTTGTTATATTTCACCTTTCATCAATTGCCTTGAGGGGCTCTTCTTACGTAATCTTATATTCGCTTAATAGGAATTGCGCTAACGGTATTTATTTATATATATTCTTTCATCTATTTTATTTAAAAAAACAGACGATAGGGGAAAAAATATAAATTTCTCCTGTAAGATATTTATAAAAATATATCAAATGCAGCGTTAACCTTAGGTTGGGCAGTTTTATTATTGACTGACAAACTCAGTCGAGATGGGTAGTCGTTTATTAGTATGTTTATAATATGCTGTATAATAAAGGAAGGAAAACTCACAAAGGAGAGGTACACCAACGATATTCACACAAAGGTGAAACTATGCTCGAGCTTAGCACCGTGCCCCCGATGAAAAGGCATGATATTTTCAATGAACAAGACAATGAACATAAAATCTTACTGATTCGGGCACATTTAAAGAGCGATACAGGCATGTTTGTATGGAAGGGAAGCAAAAGAAATCCTTATCAGTCCTACAAAAACAACCTAGTAGAACCACAAGAAATTCTATCCTCTTCTTGCTTCATGTTAATTCACCATGGTGAAACCATCGATATTCATTCAGGCATCTGGAACATTGAGATGCTTCCGTTATCACATATCGCTAAACTATTTTCCTTTGTCGATGCGGCAAAAGCCTTTCCCCTGAAGCAAGAAACATACCATTTCCTTGCGCCAAACGCCCCATTCATATTCCCGACACAAGCAGCGAACAATGATGATAAAATAGAAATGCAAATCCTTAATGCGTTTTTAATGCAGGATGCTTCGCTCAATACCCTCTGGACCGCCATTCGTGCTCATGAAAGTTATTGGATCAGCACGCATTTGCTATCAGAAATGATCGCCGGTAATTGCGTAGAAGATATTCGCACACAATATGGCGTATCAAGCTCTCATTTTCGCCGATTATGCAAACAACATTTAGGGATCAGTGCCAAAGGACAATTGCGCATTTGGCGAGCTTGTTGGGCGGTATTACAAATCATTGAAAGCAATCAAAGTCTCAGTTATATTGCTGTGGACAATGGATACGCTTCTGCATCACATTTCGCTAAAGATGTTAAATCCTTCTTTGGATTAACACCCAGCCAATTCAGAGAATTAGAGTGTTTGCTATATGAGAATGCCCCTTTGTAATATCCCCATGCTGTCTTTTATTCATTTTTTAGTCGGGTTACTATTTTTCTTACCTTTTTGCCTTAATGCGACAGCAAATACTCAGCCTGCTTTTGTTGGCAAGAATGTTGTTGGCAAGAATCTTGTTGGCGAGAATGTTGTTGGCGAGAATGTTGTTGGCGAGAATGTTGTTGGCGAGAATATTGTTGGCGAGAATATTGTTGGCGAGCATGGAAAACATGATGCCGATATTTTCGTCGCTGTGGATACGCGTGTCAGTAATGTTTTTGATGCATTGGGGATCCGCTTAGGAAAAGCGATTATTAGTAGCAATGAAGTTAAAAAACGTAAAGTGACCGGTAATTTTAATCTGTCTGATCCAGAAAAAACCCTGGAGCGATTAACGAAAAATATGGCCCTAAATTGGTTTAATGACGGTCAATCACTGTATATTTTTGCCAATATTGAACTTAAAAATGCAATCGTTCCATTGTATGCTGCCCCCTTTGCTGAATTAAACAGTTATTTAAAAGAAACCGGCCTCTATGATGAGCGTTATCTCCTACGAGCCGACCGAAATAGTAGTTCATTTTATATTTCAGGTCCCCCCCTCTACGTAGACTTAGTGAATGCAGCAGCAAGATATTTAGATGAAACCTATATGCGCGATACAGGCAGTACAAGCGCGCAAGAGATTCGCGTGATTCGCCTTAAAAATACTTTCGTCAATGATCGCTCCTATGCGCTGCGCAATGATACCGTTAATATCCCCGGGGTAGCCAGCGCCATTAGTAGTTTATTAAGCAGTGCTGACAGTAGGGGAAAAAATGGGGATTCCCCTCAGGAGGTAACAGTGTCGGCCGACCAGGCAGCACAACCTATCATCAACGAGATGAATAAAGTCAAGGATAATCTCCCTTCTCCTGTCACTCCTGATAAAACCAGGGGCAGAAAAATGCTTGAAACCAGTGCGCTTTCTATTGTTGCTTATAGAGATACCAATAGTTTATTAGTCAAAGGTAGCAGTAAACAGGTGCATTATATTGAGAAATTGATAGAGACATTGGATGTCGCCAAACAACAAGTTGAACTATCCTTATGGATTATCGACATTGCAAAAAATGAATTCGATGAATTGGGGATGCTATGGAAGGCAGGTTATCAGGCCAATAAAGGTCTCATAACACTTTCTGGTCCAGGTCCAACAGTGCTTACCACCAGTCTGACACAGAGTGCGGGTTTTAGTTTTTTAACAGTAGTGCATGCCTTGGTAGATAAAGGGGAAGCACAAATAATATCCAGACCCATTATTCTGACCCAAGAAAATGTACCGGCGTCGTTTGATAATAATACTGCTTTTTATGCCAGATTAATCGGTGATCACAATAGTTCACTCAAAGATATTACCTATGGCACCATGATCAATGTATTACCGCGTATTTCCTTTAGAAATAGAGAAATTGAAATGGTCATCAACATACAAGATGGCAATCTCAAACCCACTCAATCAGACGGGTCAAACCTGGTGGATGGAATACCTATGGTGGGGACGACCAATATCAATACCATCGCGCGGGTACCTAAAAATAGTAGTTTGCTAATTGGTGGCTACACCCGTGAACAACATGATCGTACAGAAATCAAGATCCCCTTTTTAGCGCAGATTCCCCTGCTAGGGCAGCTATTCCGTTTTACCTCAGACAATCGGCAACAAGTGGTGCGTATCTTTCTGATTCAGCCAAGACTATTAAATGGGGGCGCGCAATGGGATGGTTCTACCATCACCGATAACCCTATGCTGACACCTAAATTAAAATTACAGCAAACCATTACCATGCTTAAACAATATATGAGGTAACGCGGTGGCAGCGACTCCTGTAGGCCCCTCAGTACGTGAACGGTTCACTCATAAAACCCCTGTTCAAGCAGAGGTTGAGGAAGAACAACCCGCACGGCCAGTAGAGCTTGGTGTTGGTGAGCTCGAGCAGGCGATGGAGGCTGCTGATGATATGTCCATGGCCGCCAGCCAGTTTGGTCGTTTTAAAGAGCTTAATCGTAAAAAAACGGAAGGTAGTGATAATCTTGATCGCATCTTGGATGAAGATGTCGATATTAAATTGGATCAAATTTTTGAGGTGCTAAGCAGCAATAAAATCAATAAGCAAAAATTTTATCAGTTATTACGTCAACTATTTAGTGATAACAGTGATCTATTACTGGTGTTGCTAGAATTATTGCGTAATAAAAAAGTGCGAAAAGCCCAGCGTAAACTACTGGAAGAGCTCATTGAGGAATTAGAAGCCTCAGATGAAAAGGGACTGATCCGTGCCGGCATTAATGTTGCCATTAAGGCACGGGTTTTTTCAAAATCTATACTTAACGATCCAAGACAATTAAGAGCGCTCTACCGCGAATTTATCATGTTTGAAGGCCCTATCGTTTATGTTTATGACGATTGGATCGCAAAATATGATGAGGAGCAACGAGAACAATTGATGGAATTTTTATTGCAAGCGTTAATCTGCGATATGCAATCGTTAGCACCCAGTGCCATTAACGCCACCGAATTTGGCCCATTGCTAGAAAAAGTGGGTCAAATAAGAATATTGTATTCTGTTGAAGAGAGTTTTGTTAAAAAAGTCATGACATTGATTATAGCACGCATCAAACCACCGATAAAAAAAGATTTTTTACAGATTTTCATTGCCGGCTTACTACAGCCTGAAGCGATAGAGCAGGAATTGAATAAATTATTAAAAATGTATTCCAGCTTGACGTTACGCATGAAAGCAACATTGCTACAGACGTTAATATCTGCGTTCTCCTCATTACCGATGGAGATATTTATTACCCAAGAGATGCGCGATGAACTGCTAGAGACGTTACGCACTATCATGACCAGGCTCTTTGAGAGAGAACGCCGCTTAGAACGCCGGCGCCGGCTACCCTACGGGGAGCACCGTTAACATCAATACCCCATAAACCTCTTTCACAATCTACTCTGCCTGGTGCAATACGGCGTTTCGCGAGGATAAGAACAAACCATCCTCATGTACTTTGCTCTGGGAAGGGCTCTGGGAACGGCTCTGGGGATGAAAATTGTGGCAGCCCGGCACCTTGGCTTTTCTCCCATTCATCAGGGTTGTGAAAGAGATCCATAAAAACGATGGGTAAAGACGGACAAAGAAGTTTCAGTAACGTACCTCACTAGCAAGAGCCTTTTATGCTACAAACGCTACAGAAGTTTTTATTGCAAATCAAATCGAAGCCTGAGCTTATTGTCCTTGGTATTATGGTATTGGTTTTGGCGATGCTTATCGTGCCATTGCCAACCTTTTTAATGGATTTTCTTATCGGGTTAAATATCGTGATCTCCTTGCTGATATTTATGAGCTCGTTTTATATCACCCGCGTGCTGAATTTTAGTACCTTTCCGTCCGTATTGCTGATCACCACCCTGTTTAGGCTAGCCATCTCCATTAGTACTAGTCGCTTGATATTATTAGAAGCTGATGCTGGCGAGATTATTGCTTCATTTGGTTTGTTTGTTATTGGAGATAACCTGGTGGTGGGGTTTGTTATCTTTTTTATTGTCACTATCGTGCAGTTTATAGTGATTACCAAGGGATCAGAACGCGTTGCTGAGGTAGCCGCCCGTTTTTCCCTTGATGCGATGCCTGGTAAACAAATGAGCATCGATGCCGATCTTAAGGCAGGGATCATTGATAATGAAGGTGTAAAGAAGCGTCGCCGTGACCTTGAAAACGAAAGCCAATTATTTGGTTCTTTCGATGGTGCCATGAAATTTATTAAGGGGGACGCTATTGCCGGGATTATCATTATGTTTGTCAACTTCATCGGCGGTATTTCTGTCGGTGTAGCACAACATGGTATGGATATGTCTACCGCATTAAATACTTATACCATGTTAACCATCGGTGATGGTCTAGTGGCACAAATACCCGCGCTGTTAATCGCTATCAGCGCAGGCTTTATGGTAACCCGTGTAGGGGGAGATAATAAAAATCTGGGGGAGAATATTATCTCAGAATTGTTTGCTAATGATTTTACGCTGGCGGTCTCTGCTTGTTTAGCATTGGCGATAGGGTTACTACCCGGCTTTCCTACTTTGGTCTTTACGATATTGGCCGCCGGGTTATTGAGCATGTATTTACAACGCCATTATAAAAGTTTTTTAGAAAAAAGAGCCAGCCGAAAAGCCAAAGAAGGGGGCAAAGCAGCTACAAGCGGTGGGTTGCTCGATAGGATCAAGGGTAAAGCAGGCAAGGGCGATAAAAAGTACGAGGTTGATGATATCATCCCCGAAACCGTCCCTATCATTATTAGCATCGCCCAACGCCATCAGGAATACCTCGAGCAAGCCCAATTAGACCTGAGATTAAAAAAAGATATTTTTGTTGAATACGGTTACCGCTTGCCAACAGTAGTCGTGAACTACTCTGACAACGTGCCCGACAATAGCATGAGTATCCTGATAAATGAAATCAAAGCGGGCAGCTACCCGATACAGTTTAATCATCTCAAGATCCTGGGCGATTATGATGAACTTGAGATGTTAGGGTTTTCCCTCCAGCTAATTGATGAAGGCAACGGGGTGATGAGTTGTTGGATTGCCGAAAAAGAGAGTGATAGGCTGAATCAGCTGAATTATTTTTATCGCACCGATATTGAAGAACTTTATCGTTGTTGTGCCGCTCTGCTGTCACGCCATATCCGTGAATTTTTTGGGGTACAAGAGACAAAAAATTTACTTGATGACCTAGAAAAATTATATCCGGAATTACTTAAAGAATGTTACCGCCATGCCACGGTACAACGAATCTCGGATGTTTTTCAACGTCTGCTAGACGAGAAAGTCTCCATTCGTAATATGAAGCTGATTCTAGAAGCGCTGGTGCAATGGGCACCGAAAGAAAAAGATCCTATACTTTTAGTAGAACACGTCAGAACGGCACTGGCCCGTTATATTTCAGACAAATTCTCCCACCATGGCAGCATCAAAGTGTTGATGGTTTCAGCCAACATTGAAGATCAAGTGCGCTCGGGGATACGCCAAACCTCAGGAGGGTCGTTTCTTAATCTTGAACCCCATAATGTAGATAATATCTTAGACCTTTTTGCTTTAGCGGTACGAAATATGAAAACCTCGTTACGTGATGTGGTGATATTAACCTCGGTTGATACTAGACGGTTTTTAAAAAAATTAATTGAGTCTCGCTATCCAGAACTGGAAGTTCTCTCGTTTGGAGAGATCGTTGAAGGGACCGACGTGGTAGTGATGAAGACCGTCTAACGTTAATGATTTTTAATGAAACCTCAGGAGAGGATACTTAGCTGTGCTGCTACAATGGCATATAGATAGCATGATGGCTAATGTTTGTAGGGTAACGCTAAATTAATTACAAGGTAAAATTATGGCTTATAATAGAGGAGTTGCTGGAGGAGTTGCTGAACTTTTAAATGCTTGTCTGAAAGATTTCGGTCGTGATGATCTCGTGGGTGATATAGACAATCATTCAACCATTACCATCGATATCGCCGACCGTCCAAGCATTAACATTACTCAAGATGATGAGATGGTGATGTTCTGGGCCTTCATGGGTGAATACAATGAATGTCTTTATGAGAACGTGGCAGGAAAATTACTTAAAAGTCAATTTGATCACCCTTATGAGTATTTTTATCCTGGCCAGCCGGCTCTTTGTTTAGGTGAGAATAACATTGAATTGTGCGCTTGCCTCAAGTCTACGGCGTTTGACAGCAAAGAGAATTTTGCATTGGCCTTGGAGTACTTCTTTGATCGTTTGGTTGCCATCCAAATGATACTGCAATGATAGCAGATAACGATGATGCCGATAGACGCCCTTTTTAATGAGGCCGCCCATCCCACCAGGATCCACGGCTCAATCATTGAAGCACCGCTAAAAAAAGTGGCAGTAGGGGAATTATGTCTTATAAAAGATTCCCTGTTACATGACCGGGTTATCAGCCATGCGCAAGTTGTGGGGTTTCACCAAGGACAGAGCATGCTGAGTTTGTTGGGTAGCGCAAAAGGGCTATCGTTAGATGTTGTCATTGAGCCTACAGGCAACAGTTTTATGCTGAATATGGGCGAACACTTAGCAGGCAGCGTAGTCAATGCCAATGGGGTTATTGTCGATAGCTTAACCGGTGAAAAACGAAAAGCAGATGTTCCGATAGAGCGGCGTAGCATCGATGCGATTCCGCCTTTATTTAATGAAAGGCGCCCGATTGCCGAACATTTAACCACTGGGGTACGAGCCATAGATAGTCTGTTGACCTGTGGGCAAGGACAGCGTTTGGGGATTTTTGCTGCGGCAGGCTGTGGCAAAACCTCCTTAATGAATATGCTGATTGATCACTCCGATGCAGATATTTACGTCGTAGCGTTGGTGGGAGAACGCGGTCGAGAGGTTACCGAATTTATTCATGAGGTTAAACAATCGCCAAAAACTGAACAGGTAGTAGTGGTCTATGCTACCTCTGATCGACCTTCAGTAGAGCGCTGTAATGCGGCGATGATAGCCACTACCATTGCAGAATATTTTAGGGATGCCGGTAAACAGGTGGTGCTGTTTGTCGATTCCATGACCCGTTATGCCCGCGCCTTGCGCGATGTGGCGCTGGCTTCTGGCGAATTGCCGGCGCGGCGGGGCTATCCTGCTTCAGTATTTGAAAATTTACCGCGTTTGTTAGAAAGACCCGGCAAAACCGCTAGAGGCACTATCACGGCGTTTTATACGGTGTTGCTAGAAAACGAGGAAGAGCCAGATCCCATTGGGGATGAAATAAGATCAATTCTCGACGGTCATATTTATTTAAGTCACAAGCTCGCCGCGGTAGGCCATTTTCCGGCAATTGATATATTAAAGAGCGCTAGCCGGGTATTTACTGTCGTCGTCAACGAGCAACAGCAAGCGGCAGCAGCCAAGATGAGAGATTTATTATCACGCCAGCAGGAAATGCAGTTATATGTCGATATGGGGGAGTATCGTCCGGGTGAAAATCCCGCTAACGATCGAGCAATGGAATTAAGGGAAGAAATTGAACGATTTTTACGTCAACCCATGGACGACGCCTCAACTTATGAAGAAACGTTAGAGCTTTTTTATGACATCGTGGCGTAGAGCGAAATCTTATGTAGCCTATCTGTATCGTAAATCAGACGATGTCAAGCGGGCTACTGCTCGTTTGGTTAATGCCGTTTCAGCGTTAAAAGAAAAAGAAAAAGCACTGAAAAAACAGATTAATCTCTTATCGATGCAAATAAAACTTTATCAGCGCGAAGGACAGATGACGTATCAGACATTATTAGAAAACCGACGTAAAATAGCAGTGATTATCCATCAAATCAAAGGGATTTACCAACAAATAGCAGAACTAGAAAAGCGACAACGATTGTTACATGAGGATATTCAAAAGAATCATCTAGTGGCTAAGGCATTAAATAAAAAGTCTTATAAGTTTGAACTAATCCTTAAACAACAGCGGCTAAAACGTGCCCTGCTGCTTGAGTTGAGTAATGAAACCGAGATTCAGGAGATGGCAATTTATGGCTAACAATCCAATAAACAGTATCCGTATCACCACCTCAGTTGACGAGTCTTCCCAAGACCACTTGCTGAGTAACCACATTAACGCTCGGTCTACTGCCGGCGAACATCCCAACAAACGTCAGCAGGAAATGCTAGAAATTTATGCCATGATGGGGAAAAGGAAAAAGGGGGGCGCCAATACTGATGATGCGACAGCACAACCTTCAAAAAAGTTGAAGGAAAAAAAACACCCCCGCCTATCCTTTCATGGCGTTCTACCACATCCCCTGCTACCACCGTTGCATGACCTTACCTTCAAGCTTATTCCCCAAGGAGGGACAAAGACTGCCAACAGTAATATGGATGGCATCTTGCCTACATTCAGGACGACCCAAAGCCCGCTAAAAGGTCAGTTTCATGATCACCGAGCTGTGGGTAGTCTTCACCCGCCGGCGGTTAAGGTAGATACCCAGGCTGGCATTCCATCCCGTAGCCGACCTGCCAGTCATCTTTCTGACCAGGCAGCTAAGCCAGATACGCAGGCTAGCATTCCATCCCATAGCCGACCTGCCAGTCATCTTTCTGACCAAGCGGCTAAGCCAGATACGCAGGTTACCATTCAACCCCAACGCCAAGCCAAACCTATTGCCTTTACCGTTGAAGTGCAACAGCGCCCTGCAATAATAGAGGATGAATTATCGGTACAGCTAGTTACCCAAGGGGAAAACCATGGGGCACAACATACACACCTAGTTACCCAAGGGGAAAACCATGGGGCACAACATAAACATCAGGCAGCGCCGATAAAGCAACAGGTACCCCCGCATGCCTTTGCTGCTTTTCGCAACACCAATAGGGCAGGGGAGAGTGAGACCGCTCATGTAGTTTCTAGGGCTGATAGTCAGCTGACTTACCCATTTAAAAGCTGGCGCACAAGAGATGCCGTTAATATTTCTTTACGTGACAGGCATGACAAAGGGGAGCCAGCACAAAGCCCTATTATCGTGCAGGCTTCTAACGAACAAGTGCAACGCGCCTTGCGTGAGTACCATCCCCACTGGACGCACAGCCAGTCGCTGATCGTGGCCACCGAAAACAGCGATCAGGAAACAGGGCAACGGGGACATCAACGCCACCCTAACCATGAAGAGAATGGGGATGATTAATGAAGGGCCCTCTTTCCCTGAGGGCCATGGCGCCGAATGTTGCACGGCTCCATGCATTGCAGGCGAGAATTAATCAGGTTCAGGTGTTATTTTTACCCATAAAAGAACGCCTGTATTTTACATTCACGTTAGCGGCAGGCGAGCATTCTTGTGAATCTATGCTAGAGGTGTCTGGCTGGTTACAAGAAGAATTTTCTGCTAACGATCTAGCATGGAAAGATATTGATCCCTTCTATCTCGGACATTTATTAGAAAAAACAGCGTCCACCCTATCCATTCCGGCGCTTACCCCAGAAAGCTTTCATATCAGTGACGTTCGTATTATCTCTGGCGCCGAGATCGCTCAGGAAAAAATAAAACTGCAAAGTACGATAGGTCCGCTATTATTTGATGATATCCCTGCAGCAATGTTACCGGCTATCCCCTCTATGCCACCTGGTAGTCTGGCACTCTGGTGTCGCTTTTCTATCGGTACCAGCCAGATAGGCTATAACCGTTTGGCGTCTGTTTGCTCTGGTGATTTGCTCTTGATTCAATGGCCAGATCCACAAATTTATATCGCTGATCAATTGGCCTTTGGTTTCAATTTATCCCAAGGAGGATTTATCATGGTAGAAGAATACGAAGAAGAATCTTATCAAGAAGATGATGATGACGATGAATATGAGGATGAGGATGAGGATGAGGATGAGGATGAGGATGAGGAGGCAAATCAGGATGAAGATGCAGAGGAAGATAACCAACAGCACGCGCGTAACCTTACCGATGCAACAGAGGAAAAAGCAAACCCGGAGCCAGCAGTAGAGGACAATGCTTCCGTTGATACCAAGCCTAGTAAAGCAAAATTTGATCGCAATAAAATCACCGTTAATTTACGCTTTCTCTTGCAAAAACAATCCATCACCTTAGAAGAAATCCCTCAATTGCTGCATCCAGGTAGTTTGATTAAGTTATTTCCCGACGCCGAGCAAAATATTATGGTGATGATTAATCATCAGCGGTATGCCAGAGGGGAGTTAATCCGAGTGGGAGATAATTTAGCGGTAGAGGTAAAACAACTCTATTTTTCAGATTCAGGATCGGAATCAACATCGGAATATACCCAATAGATTTCAAGAGGCAGGAAGGCGGCAACTGAACGACTCCCCGGGAGCATACTCAACTTAGTGGGCAGGATGAGAGAAGGAAGCCAACGCGCCCGTAACTTGAAAGATGAAGGATATGACTATATGACTATCTGGCTTTTTCTCTCACCAACAGGCAACACCTATTCTCATGCAAAATGACCTCTCTTTAATTGCATTACTCTCCTTTGCCACCCTGGTTCCTTTTATCGTCGCCGGGGGCACCTGTTATATTAAATTTTCTATTGTATTAGTTATGGTACGCAATGCCCTTGGGGTACAACAGGTACCCTCAAATATGACATTAAATGGCGTGGCCTTGATTTTAGCCATCTTTGTCATGACTCCCGTGACCAGGGGTATTTACAATTATTTTCAGAACAATACGGTTTCATTTACCAATGAAGCTTCGATCAATCAATTTATCGATAATGGGTTATCTGGTTACAAAGCTTATTTGCGCCAATATGCTGATGTAGAGTTAACCCTTTTTTTTGAAAAAATACAGGGTAAACCACTGACTGAGTCCAACGGCGCTAACGCTGAACAAAACGGCGCTAGCGCTGAACAACTAGAAGGAAAACCCTCGTTATTCTCTTTATTGCCTGCCTATGCGCTCAGTGAGATCAAAGATGCGTTTACCATTGGGTTTTACATTTATTTGCCTTTTGTGGTTATCGATCTGGTTATTTCAAGTATTTTGCTGGCACTAGGGATGATGATGATGAGCCCGGTGACATTATCAGTGCCAATAAAATTGATCTTATTCGTTGCCATGGACGGTTGGACCTTATTATCAAAAGGGTTAGTCTTGCAATATATGGATTTAATGCAGACCAATTCGTAAATTGGGGGCAGCGTGGATAATCTCTTTTACGTCAGCAATAAAGCCATGTTGCTCATTCTCGTCCTTTCAGCTGGACCTGTTATCGTCGCCACTTGTGTTGGTCTTATCGTCGGCTTAGTGCAGACCGTTACTCAATTACAAGAACAGACCTTACCTTTTGGATTAAAGTTGTTGTCCGTATTCGGTTGTTTGTTTGCCCTTTCCGGTTGGCTTTCTGACAAGGTATTAAATTTTGCTGTTGAGGTGTTTACTATAGCACTGGCCAGCTAACCTCTAGCAATAGACTTCTTTCCAAACCGTCACGAGTGGGGGGAAGGCAAGGCGCACGGGACTGCCGCAACCGGATTGTATAGGTGAATACATGAGGATTGTGAGCACCGTGCAACGCAGCATTCTCACCACGCAGTAGGTTTGGAAAGAAGTCTAATGAATGAGCAAATCATCCTCATTGCCTTAGCATACTGTCGTATTGCCCCTCTATTTTATTTTTTGCCGTTTTTCAGCGAGCGATTTATCAGTGGCCTGGTATTTAGAAATACCTTGATATTTTTAGTACTGCTTGGCATGTGGCCATTGATTGCAAAAATAAACATTCCTCTCGCCGTATTTAAAGACAACGTCGGCCTGATGTTGGAAATCATCAGCGCTGAATTACTCATAGGGCTCCTCTTAACCCTGGTCGTTTGTCTCCCATTTTGGGTAGCCAGCGCTTTCGGGGAGCTTATTGACAACCAGCGGGGGGCTACCATCAGTGATACTATCGATCCTGCCGTCGGCGTTGAAACCTCCATCTTAGGGGCATTGATGAATTTTTTTTGTGCCGTTGTGTTTATCAATCAAGGGGGGATGCTACTGTTGATGGAAGCCATCGCCAGTAGTTACCGCTATCTCCCCTTTGGCGCTTTTGTCACCCATTTTAATTGGTCAGAACTGGGTAGCTGGCTTAATCGTCTAGTCACCACCAGCATAACGTTGTCCTCACCGGTACTGGTCGTGATGTTTTTATGTGAAATCGCGCTGGGGGTATATTCGCGTTTTTGCCCGCAACTGAATGCCTTTTCATTATCCCTCACGGTTAAGAGCCTATTGGCATTCTCAGTATTATTGATTTACTTTACCGTCGGCTTACCGAGTGAATTAATGAATCTGTTTGATATTGATGATTTTTATTTACTTATGGGGCGTTAAGTGGCAGAAAAAACAGAACAACCCACCGAGAAAAAGCTCAGGGATTCTGCTAAAAAAGGGCAAACGTTTAAAAGTAAAGATATTACCGCCGCGATAGTATTATTTTGCGGAATTGGTTTTATCGGGGGAGCCTTCAGTTTTATCCCCTTTAGCGGCTTTTATAAAAGCCTATTACTAAACCCAAGCAACATTGATATCCATATTTATTTACGTACCCTGATGCAGTTATTTTTTTTGATGGCGTTACCCGTTATCGGGATTTGTTTGTTTTTTGGTGCGCTGATCGCTTTATTTCAAAGTAAGTTTCAATTAGCCACAGAGGCGATTAAGTTTGATGTCAAGAATGTCAATCCGATATCAGGATTTAAAAAAATATTTAGCCTGCGCTCGGTGAAAGAAATTATTAAAGCGTTGCTATACCTAGTCGTTTTTTACGTCAGTGTTCGGGTTTTTTACTTTTTGCACCATCGTGAAATTTTTCTTATTTATCGCGCCAGCATGACTACGCTCATTAATGAATTTATGTCATTAACGCTGGCTTTTATCTTTATTTTTCTAGCCACTGCCTTGTTGGTGTTGCTGTTTGATGCCTTGACGGAATATTTTCTCCATCTCAAAGACCAAAAGATGGAGAAACATGAAGTTAAAAAAGAATACAAGGAATCTGAAGGTAATCCTGAAATAAAAAGCGCTAGGAAACAAGCCCATTTTGAATTGTTATCCGGGCAAATGAAATCCAATATTGAAAGTTCTGAATTCGTTCTGGGTAACCCCACCCATATTGCGATCGCTATTTATTTTGATCCCGATGTTGTCGCACTGCCCTTTATTTCTGTTCGTGCCAGCAACCTGCAAGCCAGAGCGGTCATTGCCTGGGCAGAAAAGGTAGGGGTGGTGGTAGTAAGAGACAGGCGCCTGGCGCGTACTATTTATACAAACCACCAACTCTATACTTTTGTGCGTGACGACGCCCTCATGGACGTGATGGCTATCCTCATTTGGCTAAAACGTGTTGAATTAAGCGGTAAAGATCCCAGTAAACAAGCCCTTTTTAGCCATATTGAGGATGAGACCACGCTTGAGGCATTATCCGCTGGTGAGGCAACAGCGCCTATTTCCCCCTCCCCCTGATAGGCTCAGCGAAACGTTCCCATTATCATCAATGCCGATTTATTAAGGGCGATTTATTACAGCGGAATATGAATAGATAGCTATTATAGCCTTCATGCACACCCAATTATTGTGCATACCGATAATGTTTTTGATTTGATCCAACGCCTCTGTTGCCAAACAGTAGACCTCTTTTGAAACCGTTACCAAAGTGGTTGGGATGGCAACGCGCGGCACATAGCAAGCGGATTGTACTGTTCATGAGGATGGCTTGTCCCCGTGCCACGCAGCATTCTCACCACGCAGTAGGTTTGGAAAGAAGTCTACTGTTGTGAGTACATGATTCCTTGTCTCGCGCGACAAGGAAAAGCACCATGCAAGCAGGCAGAGTAGGTTCGAAAAGAGGTTCATTGTTATTTTGGTCTTGGGAGATAATCAGCATGAGCAACACCCGTGAGAAGAAAATCACCAAAGATAAAAAAAATGCTAACAGGAAAAAGGACCTTGATAAAGGCGTTGATGCCGGCACCGATATTAGCGCTGACCCGCAATTTGATGAATATGTCAATAAATTGCTTTCAGCCATTGAAAATGGTGCCACCTTAAAAGACATTCAAGGCATTCCCGATCCCTTTATGCAGGGTATTTATTCCTATGCCTACAAATTTTATCAAGAAGGGAATTTAGATAATGCTGAGGTATTTTTCCGATTTTTAGCCATTTATGATTTTAAAAATGTCGATTACATCATAGGATTGGCCGCCGTTTATCAACTTAAAAAACGTTTTGACAAAGCACTTGAGCTTTATGCTTTAGCTTATGCGCACGCCAAAGATGATTTTAGACCCATGTTTTACGCCGGGCAGTGCAATATTATGCTTAAAAAAGGCGCCCAAGCTAAGCAATGTTTTAAAATTGTGATCGATCGCAGTCAGGATGAAGAACTAAAGAAGCGATCCGAGATTTATTTAACCACACTCACTAATCAAGCGGCTAAACACTCGCCCCCTAAAGTAGCAAAGAAAAAAGTAGGACAAGCAGACAGTTTGAGACAATAACGCGGTTATCTACTGATCTGTCTAAAATCTATTATGATTTTAAGGCACGACAGGCTTTTTATTATTAGACCCCTTTCCCAACCCTGAGGAGTGGAGAAGTCAAGGCTTCCAGCACGCAGCAAACGGAATGTACTCTGAGTACATGAGGATGCCTTGTGCGCCCAGAACAAAGAAAAGAACCAGATAGCGGTTAGGAAAGCGGTCTATTTATGTTTTATGTTACGCGGAGAATACGAGGAGAACAGTATGAGTCAAGAAACCATCAACGCCGGCATTCGCCATCATCGACTATTTAATGAAATACATAAGCAATCACAAACCATTGCCGATCCTGCTGCTGTACTAGATTCGGCCGTCAAGCAGGTGAACGCACAGTTTAAAGCCGTCGTCGCCAAAAAGACGGCTGAGGGAAACCAAAAAGGGCTCCCTCATGAAGACGCTATTGGATATAAGCCAGAATTAGCTGCCCCACACCCCGAGGCTATCAAGCTGGCGATGGCAGAAATCCAAGATCGAGAACAACATCAACTCAGTGACATGACTGATGAACAAGGGGGTCATGAACATCCTGAAAGCCCCCCCTCACCTCAGAAACAAGCTGACCCCAAAGTAGCAAAGTCATCACAGCGCGCACCGGCGGCAATGAGTAAAGAAACGGTTTCTGAAGCGGATGCCCAGATGACGGCATATGCGATACAAAGTCATTTTTCAGATGAACTTAAGGAATTACATGACAAGGCACCTGCCGAACAAAAGCAAGCTGACCCCAAAGCAGCAAAGTCACCACAGCGCGCACCGGGGGTAACAATTAAGGAAATTGTCTCCGAAGCGGATGCCCAAATGGCGGCATATGCGATACAAAGTCATTCCTCAGATGAACTTAAGGAATTACACGACAAGGCACCTGCCGAACAGAAGCAAGTTGACCCTAAAGCAGCGAGGTTACTACAGCGTGCACCGGCGGCAATGAGTGGAGAAACGGTTTCCGAAGCGGATGCCCAAATGGCAGCCTATGCTGTACAAGGCAATCTGTCATCAGAGGAGGTTGATGAATTGCACGGCAAAGCACCAGCTGACCTTAAAGACACCAAGGAGACCAAGCTAACCGAACAAGGAGAGATGATAAAGCTCTTTGGCGCATTGATGAAGTTGCTGGATGAGAATTCTCTCCGAAAGATGTTGGATAATTTAGAAAAATTAAGTAAACAAAACGCCGTCTTAATAGCAGATTTTCAACAACAAGCAAAAGAGGTCGATGCGCTTGAGGAGACCACAAATAAACTAAAGACCCAATTATCTGAGGCGGATAATAATGTAAACAATCTTAATGGCGACCTGGAAACAGCCACACTAAAGTTTAATAGATCAGAGGAAAAGGCAGTCATTGCGGAAAAAAACAACGCCCCCGATGCGGTTGCACTCAGGACACAGGCTGATAAAGATAAATTGCAGGTAAAGCAGCTCGACAATACGCTTAAAGAAGCAAACAAGAAGCGTACCGATATCACCACAGAGCAAGCGAAGCATCTAGTAGCGATAACCAATAAGAATGCCGAACTTAACCAAAAGCTAAGGGAATATAATAACGTTATCCATAACAATGCGATCACCCAAGCGATGGAGCAAAAAACCATCAATTCAGCAGCGCAGCTAACATTAGCCATTGCTCAGCTGATGCAGCTGATAGATCAAGACAGTCTGGATAGCCTCAATCAGGCCATGGAGAAAAATAAAATGATCCGGGAGGCACAAATCCAGGATCAATTAAAAAAAGCCAGGGAAGCTGAAGAGCAAGAGCGCAAAGCGAAAGAAATGCAAAAAACCATGGGCTGTATCGCTAAAATTATTGGTGCCATCATCACCGTGATTGGCTTAGCAGCCGCGGCGTTTACCGGTGGGGCAAGCTTGGTATTGGCTGCTATTGGAGCTGCCATAATGCTTAAAGACGTGGTTATAGATGAAATACTCAAGGTTACAGACCCTACTGGTGAAGGGATGAAGATGTATAAGGATCTAGACGCCCAGCTTGGTGGACTTCTAGGGGGGTCTCTCATCTATGCGAAAGACCCCGTCTCTCTCATTATGGACCCGATAATGAAATACGCTTTAGAGCCCCTTATGAAGTTTATTGCACAGATGATCGAGAAAATACTGCCGAAGGAAAAATGGGCCGAAATGGTTAGTGCTATTATCGCCGCCGTCGTAGCGTCTGTCGTTTTGATAGGTGCCATGTTGTTAGGCGCTAAGGCCGCCGGAACCCAAGTGGCAAAAATAATCGGTGGCGTTATTAAGAACACAGCGCAGTCTTTTGCTAGCCAGGTGAGCACTACTGCTGCTAAGGTTGCTACTGAGATAGCTGAAAGCGCGTTAGGCCAAGCAGTAAAGCAAGCAGTAAAATCTGGCGCCCGTAAGATGGCGACAGTCTTGGCCGAGTGGGCGGAAAAAACCATTGGGCGCCTGATCCATAGCCTTACTGAATGGTTCTCTAAAACCAGTATTAGTAAAAGTGCCTCAAGGGCCCTGTCCAGGCTATCTAGTGAGATCAGTGAGGGTGTAACTAACGTCACTAAGACGGTCAGTAAAGCCACTAAGAGGGTCAATGAGGGTGTAAAAAACCTGCAAAGCAAGCTCAACGTTGACACTGAGGTTGGACAAGCCAAGATAGGCAATATCGCCTCGGCGACGGACGCTGTTGCTAAAGGGGTCGGTACAGCCATCAATAGTAGCTTCTCGATTTGGAGTGCCTATGAAACTAAAAAGGCACAAGATTTGTTGGCAGAGCTAGAGTTTAAACAAGCCATGATAGAGATGTTTTCTAACATGATTGCAAATGATGCTATGGAGAGTTTTAAGGCCCTGAAAGCCATGATCACGCAGTTAAATGAGACCATGTTTGCTGCTCTAAAAGATACCACCGATACCGGTCAGGCAATATTACGCAGTATGCCCCGCCGTACTGCTTAATAGCAGCAGCGCCCTTGAGGATCCTCGATCGGCGCTGGTCATGAATATTTACGTTTTACTTACACTTTTTATAGGATTATACGAGGAATTTATTATGTCACCCATGCCACCTTTAGTCGTTGAAACAAAACCATCGTCCCCACAGATACCCACAGGACCGGTAGAAATTGTTACGGACAGTCTTGACCAACCGAAAGACACCGAGGTACTTCGCCAGTCTATGGCAACGAGCAGGCAATCTGCTGCTGCTGAAGTGGTGGATCAAGAAACAAAGTCGGGACAACGACCGCCTAATGCCTTAGGTAGCCAAGCGCCATCACTGCCCCTCCCAGTTGAGGGAGCGCGTAAGATGTTGAAACATCTACCTTTTGTCTCTCTGCTTCCCGAGATTCCTCTTGAAAATAAATCTAAGGTTTCTCATACGAATCATGATGCCCCAGACATCATTAACAGCAATGCTAATATTGTTTCACAGATAAGCCCACAGCCAGTCAAAGTGGTAGGGGATGGCAACAGCAACAAGCTCTCTTCCTCTCAAGAAAACAATAGTATCACTGTGCCTGGTATTGACCTCAGCGGCTTATCGCCACTTCACATAGTGCTTCAGTCTCAGAAAATAAGTCGCTCCAATGTCACTGCTGACTCCGACACTAGACTGGAACTGGAAATCAGCAATATGGATCCATCTGTTTTCAAGAAATTGATGACAGACTTCAAAGCAGCATTAAAACAGGCCGATATCCCAGGTGCAGAAAATATCGGTGATTTTCCGGTCAAGGAGAATGGGAAATCTGGTGTTATCATCCAGATATCGAAGAGGGAAATGAGCGTCTTGATGGCACTGTTTAAGAGCTTATCGGAAAGCTGGCAGGTGTCAAAGTTACTACAAAGTACGATGCTACAAATGCAGGCTAAGTTTGCAGAGATTCAGTCAGAGGAAAAAAAAGCACAGGCTCTGAATGGTTTTATCGGGACCGCAATAGGGACAGGATCTGGCCTCTTAATGGCAGGCGGATCAATGGCAGTAAACTTACGTGCTGCCAGCAAGGTACAGGGATCCATCAATAAGAACCTGGCGCACAAACAGGGCCTGCAGGAACGGAAATATGATAATACTGGGATAATTAACGGGAGTGGCGTGCTGACAGATCACGGCCGACGCGTCCTCATTCATGAGAACGAAGGGTATGACCTAGATATAACTCGTATGGATCGTTACCATGATTCTGCGAAAGTGGGAGCTGATAAGCTGCATGCTAAGGGAGCCATGATGGGTGCCGTTGGTATGTCGTTTACTTCTGTAGGAACAGCTATCACAAATTTACCGACGTCAAAAAATGAAGCGGCACAGATAATCGCGGGAGCAAATAGGGACAGCGCCAATGCTGCTGCGCAGACTAATCAAGAAATGGTGCAGAAAACAAGAGAACTGATCGACGCTATGGCCGCCTTGCTTAAAGCAATTTTTGACCAAGAAAACAATGCTGCTGCTGCTATGATCAACTATATCGGCAAATAACCCTCCTTTCCTACATGAGCCCACTGCCTAAACAGTCAGCCTGTTTGGGCAGTGCATTTTCTGCTGTAAGGGTTTTACCATGCTGAAAGCTGATGCTAAAAATATTTTTAATATCAGTTTTTTAAAATCAATCTTTAAAACCAATTCTTTAAAACCAATCAATATAGTTGAATCATAAAATATCATCAAGAGTATTACGGTTAGCTATCTAATCTTTAGAGGTTTCTATGTGTCAGACTCCCCCTATCTCATCAACCACAGCCCGGGCGCTAGTACAACCACAACAAAGCAGGCATAACAGCCCACCTACAGGTGGTGAAACCCATGAAACAATGAGTGGTCTGATTGGCGCCTTTCAGGAGGAATGCAAAGAAATGCCAGACGAATATAAAAAGGACGTTGATTTCATTTTATCTTCGCTAAGCACCCTTGTTCCCTGCTTGACTGGCAAAACGCTGGAGGAAATCCCACTAGTCCCAACGTCTATCCAACAGCCACAAAAAACATGGGAAAGTACCGAAAAGGTCCTGCGAAACGATGTGCCTACGTTAGGTATACCAGGTACAAATAACGCCACTAAGGAGCAGCTATCCGAGCTTCTCGATTGCTATCCTGGTAAACAGCAGCAACATACTGAAAATCTATATAACGCATCAAAGGGACTGATATCTGCTGCCCAGCTAACTTCGCAAGCGCAAGATAAAGCATTGAAGCAAGTCTCTTCCACAGCTTACTCAATCTCCGCCTTAGCAGAAAATGGAAAACTTGCTTTGGACCCTAAGGGGGATTTTGCTATGTTTGTTGACATAGCAAAGACATTGGGCACCATCAAAGACAACTATCCCCAGGTTAACAACGAGGTATTGACTAAATACATAAAAATCCTTGAAGTGGTGAACAAGGCAACGGGAGACAGGCATCTCTATTTAGAGGCAAAAGAGGGCAAGCTAGCATTTAAGGCAGATGAGTATTATAACCACCTAGTAACAGTACTTAAAACAGACCCTCCAGAGGGTCCAGGATTAAAAATACACACCGTAAACGACAACTCAATAATCGTGTGGCCAAGAGATACGGTGAAAGCAATTGATCCGCTAGAGGTAAAGCAGATTAAGTATGACCCCCCGCCAAGTAGTAAGGAACTCAGTAAGCTACAAGAGTATTGGCAAGACAACTTGGGTAGTGAGTTTATGGTTGAGAAAAATGGCAATGACAGCATCAGGATCTTGATTAACCCCAAGCAGATTGAGGAGTTGATCAAGAAAGCCGGGGAGGCTCCGGATGGGTCGGATATACAGCAAACAACCTACAATACTTGGGAGAGCGCCTTTACTGGTCTTCAAGCTCGTATACAAACCAAGACACAGACATTAGGCGAATTGTATAGCAGCGCTAACCGTAATTTTGATAACCTCATGCGGATAATGATGTCTGCATTCCAGGCCTGCATGGAGTGCGCTAAAGAGTTTCTAAGAATCTGAGTTGACTCACGAGTCAACAGTTGTCGATGAGTGTTTTGTGCTATCCGAATGAATAGAATTGCGTTATAAATAACAGAACATGATTATCAACAATCAATTTATTTTATAAGAGGTAAATGAACGTGCCTGTCTCTACTAATAAAGTTCAAGCTAACCGCTTTCTTCACACTGCTGCTTCATCTTCAGAAAAAAAAGGGTCACCATGGCGTGCGTGCCTTTCGTTCATCGGTATTCATAGGAACGATAATGCACCTGCCCGTCAGGGTAGCGCCTCTTCCCTACCCTCTTATCAACTACGACAGAACTTCATCCGTAGAGAGGCCAGCATTACTAGTGATAAAAGTCATCCGACTACTCAAGATCAAGATAATCTGTCGTTCATTATTAATAGGCTTCAACTCAATGAAATGGCTGGAAAAAAATTTGATAAGTTCTTTGATAAGTTCAACGATAACGCTAAAATGCTATATAGCCATGAAAAACTGGAATTTAAGGGCGCTATAGACTGGCTTGCCATGCAGGCTAAGGCTGGTACAGAGGGCATAGATCAGGTAATACTGAACTTTGCCAAAAGCATCGCTAAAATGAATATTAAAGGATGCACGGATAATGAGATATCAGACCAGTTGTATGAGGGATCCGAGGGACCCTTATTTGGCATATTTGATAATTTACCCTTGTTGGGTAAGAAGAGACAGGGATCTTTAGAAATTATTGGTAAATTTTCCGCTAAACAGGGAAAAGAAGCGGCTGATGAACAGCTAACTAGCTTTATTATGGGCAAGTTAAAAACTGAGGTTAAAAAGCGGTATCCTAACGCTGACCTTGAGGGTGAGAATGACCTTGAGGCAAAAAAGAATAAGATCTTAAGTTATCTGCACACCAATGAGCTGAATGTATTCTATGGGCTGCGTGACCTCTTACTTAAGCGCGCATCAACAGGCGCGCTGAATTACCAGGGCCTCCAGGTAGCAAGCAATCAGAACTACTTAATGCGCCTGGAAGAAACGCTGCTACAGTTTATCAAAGACCCTGCTGCAGATAACGTCCCGGATGAAATAGATGGGCGGAAGACTAGCCAGCAAGAGCCCATACCCACGCCTTACATCCCCGGAATCTACTCCTACCCCCAGCCGCCCCAGCCGCCCCAGCCGCCCCAGCCGCCCCAGCCGCCGGTGCAGCCAAACATAATAATTCACGATAACAGCAAGACCACTCATATTCACATCCACATCGGTCGTGATAGGCAGTATGAAGAAAAAGTGATTCCTCCTGAACCTGATAATAGGCAGCCCGTACTGATAGATGAGAGACGTGTAGAAATACCGCTAACACCAACGGTTGTGAATAGTGAGGAGGTTCCCAGACAGCTGCAGGCAGACTATGCAAAGGATGTAGTTGTTAGTCGTCCTACTGTTCCGGATTTGGAGGAAGAGGAAATTCCGCCCAAGACGCCTAAGAGATGGCCTCCGGTTTCTACCCCTTACCTGGGTGACCAAGCAGTGAGACTAACGGAAATAGGGGCAGTAACCCCTAATATCGTTTACGCCAGCGCTGCCCATGCTAGAGAGGCCGAGAATACTAGAAAACTCGAGATGCTGAAAAAACTGACCGTGCCAGAAAAACCAGCAAGCCAAGAAAACGACCGGACAACTGGTCATACCAGCACACCTAGGCGCTCTATTGAGCGATTAACTGCTACGCCGTCAGGTAGCCAATCTTCCTCCAAAAAGGCGATAAATGATCTTAATAAGATAATAGAGCATATAGGGCGAGGGGCTAGGTTTATGTCTATCGGTAAACAGTATTCACAACAAGAAGTATATAGTAGCTTGGATGGGAGCATAATGGAATCCATCGTAAAACGGCTAGACTGGCCAGTATCAGAGGAACAAGACAAGAATGCAGTAGCATGGCAGATTAGAACCAAGATGACTGATCTCCGTCATAAAAATAAGGAGGACTTAACAAAAGAAACAAAAGATATGCAAAAAGAAACAAAAGATATGCAAAATGCCAAAAACCTTATGTTGACGGAGATTGCTAACTTTATCAAGGATAGTTTGAACAACGGAGACGAAGATGAAAACATGAAGGAATTTCGCCAACAGGTAACCAATATGGTGGGAACAAACTACGTGCCATTGTACCAAGCGGCGAAAGACGTAAAAACAGCCCTTAGTGAGTTAATTGAGGTCTGTGTTGCCGGCACTGTTGCACAACCGGACCGGCTTCGCCCTGCAAGAGGACAGCTGGTATTGACCGAGCGGCCCGCTATCGCTGCATCGTTACCGCATGTTGATACCTTTAGAGTAGATAAAAGAGTATGGGCACAACAAGCAACAGCGGTATAACATCAAATGGCGGAAAATAGACAAGCTGTATCCGAGGAAGGCGCGTTAGCGCCCACCTTGGCTTCAGAGCTTATCCTGCAGGAATTGCGCGATATGATTGGCGATATCATTATCTTTCCTCCCGATGAAACGATATCGCCTAGTACTGATTTAGTGGAAGGATTAGGGATGGATTCTATCTATAAGATAGAACTGATTATCGAATTGGAAAAAAAATATCACTTTGAGATGACTGAAGCCCAGTCCGCACGGCTTTCTACGGTGCAGGATGTGATCGATCTGATTATGGAAATCCAGTCTCCGTCTGTAACGACCTAAACGAACGACCTACGCGCCTAGTCGACATTTCAACAAATAAAGCTCAGGCAAGGCAAAAACACCCTTGTGCAAGTAGGTGTCAGGTGGCGCGCTAAGCCTGGGTATAATCCCCTGAGCCTCCTGATAGCCAGCGTGCTATCAGTGCCTTGGCCTTCTCTGGATCATGTTGGTGCATCTGCTGGGCGAAGGGGCAGATCTCGGGGATAATGGATTGATCAGTGAGCCAATCAGCGATTTTTAGCGTAATCTTGCCGGTTTGGCGTGTGCCGAATACTTCTCCAGGCCCGCGTATTTCAAGATCTTTTTCAGCAATGATGAACCCATCCTGATGATCACGTAATAACCGGAGCCGTTTTTGCGCCATTTTGTTCAGCGGCCCATGATAAAGCAAAATACAATGGGAAGCGCTCTTGCCGCGACCTACACGTCCTCGTAATTGATGAAGTTGAGCTAAACCTAAGCGCTCAGGGTTGTCGATGATCATCAAGTTGGCATCAGGCACATCTACCCCCACTTCAATCACTGTCGTCGCGACTAGCAAGGCTAACTTACCCTCTCTAAAAGCGTCCATCATCGCTTGTTTATCATGTTCTTTCATTTGGCCATGGAGCAATCCCATCGTTATCTCTGGCAGGGCATCCTTCAGTTCCGCCAAGGTGGCAATGGCCGCTTTCGCCTCAACTAATGGTGAAAGAGTAATGAGCACACAAACCCAATAAGCTTGGCGTTTTTCATCCCCCCTGTCCTGTAGGTAAGTCTTGAGGCGTTGCATAATCTCTTGGCGCCTGGTATTCGGTATTGCCAGGGTGGTAACGGGCAGGCGTCCTGGCGGCAGCTCATCTATCACCGAGATATCTAGGTCAGCATAGGCGCTCATCGCTAACGTACGTGGGATAGGCGTTGCCGTCATAATCAGTTGATGGGGGCAGCAACCGTCTTCTTGTTTGCTTTTTTCCCATAAGGCTAAGCGTTGTTGTACGCCGAATCGATGTTGTTCATCAATGATAATCAGCCCTACCGTGGAGAAGGTGATCCCTTGTTGAAAGAGAGCGTGGGTGCCAATGATTATCGCCGCCTGACCAGTACTCACGGCCTGTTGTTGTTGCTGGCGCGCTCTTCCCTTTTGCTTTCCAGAAAGCCAGGCGATGGTTACTCCTAAAGGAGAAAACCAGCGCTGGAAAGTAGTAAGATGTTGTTGGGCTAATAATTCTGTCGGCGCCATCAGGACGACCTGTTTGCCATCGGCGATAACAGATAAGGCGGCCAGGGCTGCCACTACCGTTTTACCGCAACCAACATCCCCTTGGATCAAGCGCATCATTGGCACCACTTTTCCTAAATCTTGCTCTATTTCTTGTACTACCCGGTTTTGTGCGGAGGTCAGGACAAAAGAGAGAGTAGCCAAAAAACGTTGTTTTAATGTTTCTGCAGGCTTAAAGGGCTGGCTTTGACGGCGCTGGGTTTCGGTGCGTATGCTTAACATACGTAAATGGTAAGCCAGCAATTCTTCTATTACCAAGCGCCGCTTGGCAGGATGATGGTCTGAGGTTAGTTCAGCCAAGCCCGTATCCGGCGGGGGATGATGCAAAAGCGCTATTGCCTGTGGTAACTCAACTAACGACTCCCTTAGGGCAAGGGGAAGTAACTCAGGCAGTGTGCCAAGCGATGAGGCTAACAGCGCCAACCCCTGATCGATACATTGCCGCAACAGTGCCTGGCTGATCCCTCTGGTGAGGGGGTAGATTGGGGTGAGCGCCTTGGGCAGTTTTAGTTCATCAGGACGATGGTGAACCTGATATTCAGGGTGAAATATTTCAAGTCCCCCTCTACCTGGTCTAATTTGTCCATAAGCCATCACGTATTTGCCAACAGATAGACTGCTTGCTATGGCGGTATTAAAGTTAAAAAAACGTAAGGTCAGGCTACCAGTACCATCATCAATGTAGCAGGTTAACATCTGCCGGCGCCCCGTACTGATATAGCAATGGCCTATTTTACCTATAACGGTCGCGCTTATCCCTACTGATAACCTATCGATACGATGCAAACCAGTATGATCCTCATAACGTAGGGGTAAATGTAATAGCAGGTCCCAAACGCTAAGTAGACCCATTTTTGCTAATTTTTTTTGGGTAGCAGCAGAAGCAAATAGCCTCGTTAACGGTATTTCATGTAAGGAAGGAAGTGGCATATGGGTTGACTATAGCCAAACGGTTTTAGAATGCAGTTAATTACGATTGCGGCTAACTTTAAGGACATCTGGTAACGTGCGTATCCTACGCATGATATTGGCTAAATGTACCCGATCGCGTGTCGTTAAGCGAATGAATACACTATAAATTCGCCCGTCTTTTTCTTCTGTATTCATCCCTTGGATATTTGAACGGGCACGACTGATAGAAGCGGTAAGATGCGCCAATGCCCCTTGTTGATTGAACATGTCAATTTTTATTTCGGCAATGAATTCTTGTTCTGTCTCCTGATCCCATTCGACCGCCATAAACTTTTCTGGCTCTTTACGATAACCGCGGATATTGCGGCAAGATTCATGATGTATCACTAACCCTTTACCAGGACTCACATGGGCGATGACAGCATCGCCTGGAATAGGCCGACAACATTTGGCAAATGTCAGCAACAAGCCTTCAGCCCTTTTAATGGGTAATTTTCGGCCGCTGGATATGGCAATCTTGCTGGGGTCCTCTAATAGATGTTTGGCGACAACGAGACTCATGGCATTGCCTAAACCGATTTCTGATAACAAATCTTCGATACAGCTTAGTTTCATTCTGCTCAATTGACCTTGCATTTTTTCTAAAGAAATGCCAGCTATCGTACATTCTTCTCCAAGGGCATGATTGAGCAAACGTCGTCCAAGACTTATCGATTCATCACGCTTTAGGTTTTTTAACCATTGGCGAATTTTGGCCCGTGCCTTTGAGCTGACCACAAAATTCAGCCAAGCAGCATTAGGGCGGGCGCCTGGTGCAGTGATAATCGCTACGGTTTGACCAGTAGAGAGTGATTGCGACAGCGGATAGGGTTGACGATCAACGCGGGCACCGACACAAGCATGGCCAATATCGGTATGAACAGCATAGGCAAAATCTACTGGGGTTGCCTCTGCAGGCAGTTCGACAATTCGCCCTTCTGGGGTGAAAACATAAATTTCGTCGGGAAATAGCTCAGATTTAACACTTTCGATAAACTCAAATGAATTGCCAGCACTTTGTTGCAGTTCAAGCAAGCTTTGTAACCAACGTTGAGCCCGTACTTGAGCCGTCGTTCCAGATTCTCCTTCTGTTTTATAAGCCCAATGCGCCGCCACGCCCATTTCTGCCATTTGATCCATATCTTCAGTACGAATTTGTATTTCAACCGGCACGCCATGGGGGCCAATAAGAGAGGTGTGCAACGATTGATATCCGTTGCCTTTAGGGATGGCAATGTAATCCTTGAGTCTACCTGGTCGTGGTTTGTACAAGCGGTGCATTTGTCCTAGTACGCGGTAACAGATATCCACTTCTTTCACGATAATCCGAAAGGCATAGATGTCCATAATAGAATGAAAGCGGTGTTCTTTTTGGCTCATTTTGCAATAGATGGAGTACAGATGTTTTTCACGCCCATTAACACGGCTAGGAATCCCTGCTTCTGTTAAGCGTCCACCTATCTCCGAAAGAATTTTTTGGATCATCTCCTTACGGTTACCCCGTGCCATCTTAACCACTTTTCTTATCACACGGTAACGATTGGGATATAAGGCCTCGAAACCGAGTTCTTCCAATTCAGTTTTGAGGTGATGAATGCCCAAACGATGCGCTAACGGGCTATATATTTCAAGGGTTTCACGGGCGATACGGCGACGCTTCTCTGGCCATAATGCGCTTAAGGTACGCATGTTATGGGTGCGATCGGCCAATTTTATTAAAATAACGCGAATATCTTGCACCATGGCCATGATCATTTTGCGAAAATTTTCCGCTTGCGCTTCTTCTTTATCGCGAAATGTTAACTTATCAAGCTTAGAGACGCCTTCTACCAATCTAGCGATACTTTTACCAAATAGTCGCTCCATATCCTGGTAAGTGGCACAGGTATCTTCGAGAACATCATGTAATAGGGCGGCCATCAAGGTTTCATAGTCAAGGCGCATTTCGGCGAGAATACAAGCGACGGCAACAGGATGGGTAATATAAGGCTCACCGCTAGAGCGCACCTGCCCCTCGTGAGCATCGCGTGCCACAATGTACGCCCGCTTGAGGCACTCGATTTGCGCTACCGGAAGATATTGAATTAATACATGCAGATTTTCAAACAGGGACAAATACATTCACCGTTTAGGCAACAACACCTCTTCAGTCATTGCGGTTATTGATTGAATTTGTGCGGCCTCTTGCTTATCTTGACGTTCATAGGCATCAAGAATCTGACGCGTGATGAGGCCTTCCTCGATTTCGCGCAGGGCAATGACAGTAGGTTTATCGTTTTCTACAGGTACTAACGGCTCTCTTTCTCCACACTGAAGTTGGCGGGCACGACGGGCAGCGAGCAATACAACATTAAACCGATTACCTAGTATTTTTACCGCTACATCAACAGTAACACGTGCCATATTGTCTGATTCCAAGTTGAGATAACCAATTCACATGATACTAAATCGGTGGAATACCAAATCAGTGTAATGCCAAATTGGCATGATACCAAATTGGCACGATACAAAATCGGCATGATACTAAACCTTCCCTCATTCTGCCAATAATTCGCTAATTAAAGTATCGTAGCGATGTCGTTGACGATACAACCGCAACCGCTCTGCACGAAGAATGGCTTTCAAATCGGACAAGGCCAAATCGAAATCATCGTTAACGATTACATAATCGTAATCAGCATAATGCTCCATTTGGGCAACCGCCTGCTGCATACGCTGTGCGATGATAGCATCACTGTCTTCCGCCCGCCCACGTAAACGGCGTTGCAACTCATCCGATGAAGGAGGCAGGATAAAAATGCTAAGAGTCTTTGGCATGTTGCGGCGAATTTGTCTAGCGCCTTGCCAATCAATATCAAGGAAAACATCAACCCCAGTCATCAAGATCTGATCGATGGCGTAGCGTGAAGTGCCATAATAATTTTCAAATACTTTGGCATATTCAAGAAAGTCATCATGTTCGATCATTTGAAAGAATTTCTCTTCTGAAACAAAAAAATAATGCTTGCCTTCCTGTTCTCCAGGGCGTTTTACCCGGGTAGTATGAGAAATCGATACCTGTGTGTTGTACAAAGGTTGGGTGGTTAATAAGGCTTGAATTAAGCTTGATTTTCCAGCCCCACTGGGGGCAGAAACAATATATAGACTGCCCTGAATCATCATGCTTTAACACTGTTAATAAAATATAAATGAGGTAGTAAAATCCATTCCTGGAAAAGCCAGGCAGGGGGAAGCAATAGACTTCTTTCCAAACCATGACGAGTGGGGAGAAGGCAAGGCGCCCGGGGCGCGCAACAACCTTCGTTCCCATGCGAGTACATGAGGATTGTGAGCACCGCGTAACGCAGAATGCTCACCACGCAGTAGGTTTGGAAAGAAGTCTAATGAAAAAAAGACATTATCCTATCACGCAGGATGTATTTGATAAACAGAAGCAGGCTGCGTCCAATACAAATCAGCCATTATCAATTCTGTTGTGCTCTCCTTTCTATCTTAAGAACTGGTATACCCTGGCGTGATTTACCCCCACTGCTATGGAAAATGGCACAGGATTGATAGGCGATGTAAACGTTGGACGGTCAATGGATTACTCTGGTCGTGACGTTATTACCTACATTTATAGGATCTCCCCGCGTAACACAGCATTTCACCAGGCAGTAAGTTTCGAAAGAGGAATGACACCGAGGTGTAGGTTCAGCACCTGAAACTTGTAGCAAAGCGGCAACTCGACATACTTTGGGTATCATTAACCTCCTCCCCGTCAACACTACCCTATTGATGATGTCAATACAGGGGGGGAATGATTGAGGGAAGACGTTAGTGTTTGCAAATTAACGGCATGTTGGCCTGATTCGAGCAAGCTAGCCATTGCTTGCCTCAGTGCTGCCATCTCATAATCTCTATCATTAATGCGCAACTTCTCGATCTCGATAGGAGAAAACTCGAGGACGTGTTGACCATTATCTTGATTAAAAACGAGCTCTACATTATTGGTATCATGACCCCCTCTTTGTAGGCTGGTCGTCTTTAGGTCTGTCTCTCCGAGTAAGTGC
>LBFM01020072.1:0-12548 GCA_000988765.1 Achipteria coleoptrata | reverse complement strand
TTCTAGTGTATTTTATCTTGTTAAATAATTAGTGAAACTTCTAATTGAAAATTCCAATTATAACACAGTTAAATTTGAAAGTAAACTTTTATAATTATTCTGGGATGTTTGTACTTTGACTGTATATATGTCTGCATTTATTATATAATTTCATATAATGTATGCAAAGGTTTTTACTTAAGTTAGACCCAAAAAATTATATTTAGATTTAAGTCAAAGTCGTCGGCTCTTTATATTTGGGATCATAGGTTAGTCCGGCTATAAATTTTCTAATTTAAGCCTAGAGCAATTAGGAGAAGTCAAGATTAACAGCTTTTAACTATACTTTTAATTCAATTTAATTCACTTTAATTCAATTTTGAAATTGTTATATTATCTCAGAAGTAATCATACATTGTATGAATTATAGTGCTCCTGGTTAAATTTCATTGTATATTGTTTGTAATTTAATTGAATTCTAATGATCAACCTCAAATTAACATTTTTAATGTATTGCTTTTTGCTTAAAATGTTTATTGAAATTGAGATGATTTATATTTTTTGACATTTGATTTTGACTTTTGAACAGCTCTTGTATTGTATTTATTTACAAAACAGTGATATAATTGACATTTCGTGCGATTAATTAAATGATGAGCTCTTTGTGAGCTCTCAGTTCTGGACCAAAGGTTATATGAGTTATATCTGATTTCTTTGAAAATTTCTGAATTACTAAACATCTCATTGAATATAATTTGATTCAAATTATAGTTTCATTTTTTCTCAACGCTATTATAAGAAGTCCTCTATTTTCTCAGAGATCTAATTTCGTAATAACAAAGCGGTTGAGTGAAAAATGTCTGTTCAAATAAAACAATTGTTTTGTGGTATTTGTTCTGTGAATTCAGACAAAAGCCTTTTTCTGAGATTTAATTACAATTAAATGGTCTGAAAATCTATTTTTCCAACGATTTCGTGATATTTTAGTGTTTCCTATCACTTAAGTGTGGGTTTGAATAAAATAGTAGTTATTATTGACTTTTTTGTTACTTTATTTTTCACTATTGATTTGCGTTTTGTGTTTTGTGTGGCAGAAAATAACTCAAATTATTAATGTCTTAATAATTATAATGTTTATCAATACTACTATTGATTTCTTTTTCAATTGTTTTTTGCCTTTTTTGAGAAAATTGAAAAGACTTTTAGACCTTCTGTTAAATAGGTTTTGATTCCATAGTATTTTTTCACTCTTGTTTCAAAAGTAGAGCTCAAAAGACGGGAAAATTGTTTTTTGAAGGGAAATAAAAAGCAATAAATTTTAAAAAGAAAACCAATTTATGAAAAATCTATTTAATAGACAAAATTGATATTTACTTCAGTATTGGCTATAAATTTAAGTCCAAAAGCTTATAATCAAAGGAAAATTTGTGTTAAAAAATAGAGCACTCAGTCATTATATTAAAAGCAATTACAAGACATAAGACATTCCTTTCTTCACATCTATTGAGACCACATCTATAAAACACTTTAAGAAATATAATTAAATACTTTATTATTATAAAGAGAGAGGAAAACAGTGTACTATCTATTAGTCTACCGAAGAGGAGAGCGATAAACAACTGATATTTTTCTGGTTCAGACGTCGATCAGCACCGGTGTTCTCAGCAGAGTACAGGTCTCTCTCAGACGAGGCATGAAATTCACCCCCAACAACGAAGGAATAGTTTATGCCTCACTATAAGCACTGCCTCTCTTTTGCATTGCGGTTGAACGTCGAGACTTAGTTAGACAAGCGCTCAGCACACAGTATTCTGAGAGCACGAGTTGGTGCACTTCATACTCAATCGTTACAGTTCTTGACTCATTGGTAGTGAGTTTTCTCTCTCTCCTCTCAGTCTATCAATCGTTAGGTGTGATCGCAGACCAAAAGTCGACTATAATTCACACAAATATTATCTCTACTCTTATGGCATGTCTTATGAAATGCTTATGTGTTTGAGTCAGTGGTAAAGACATCTATGACTGCAATCGTTATTATTATGATATCTCCCGCAGAGTAACAGTTCCTTCATTACAGTTAAACTTAAGTTAAGTTTTTCTGTTCCCACTTTAATATCGCAAAAATTTCTTCTTTTTTGTGAATCATTCAGTCATTCAATTCGTTGAGACATTGCTTTTGATATAAACTGTGTCTCTCATTGATTATTCATTAATACTTCTGAGAGAAGGACTGACTATAAACTCAATGAAAATAAACCCCTTTTGTATTTTGGAGGCAAAAGTTCTACATTTAAGTGAATAATATATTGTATTCAAAGACGAGTTAAAACAATTTATTGGAAAAACTGCCAGTTTTTAAGCTGTCGTTTATATGGTTTGACGACTGTTTTGCTCAGACTTTTCATCAGCGAAAAAGTTTTATCATTAAATTGCTTTTCGAGTGTTTTGATTGAATTTTTCCACTCATTCTTTACTTTTGAGTGAAAACATAGAAGAAACTGAAAAAAACTATTGCACTCTATTTGTGTTGTATTTGAACTCTTAAATGATTTTTTCATTGAATTTTGTTTTAAAGAATAAGAGTTTACTTTGCGATCAAACTCTCAAAAGAGATATTTTTAAAAACATTTATTTTTTCACTGCAATTGTTTTACTCTTCTATTCATCAGTTTTTTTTATAAGTGTTTCAGTGGTTTAATGGGTGAGTCCTTTAAATAATTTTGTTTCTACTCTTTTATTTGAAAAGATTTTTTTTATGGATTACTTCAACGAATTGTCTATTTATTTATTCATAAAATCTGTCGGTTTTAGTATTGAATCAAAATTTATTTCTATATTTGAATTTACGTAATTATGAGTTATTTTAGAAACTTTAAATTATGACCCAATTTTTATTAGTCCAGTGCTGTTGCTATTGGAGTCGTCTTTATATTAATTGGAAGTCTATCAGAAAATTTATTCATATTTTCTGAGTCCAACCCAAAATTTTACTCATTGGCAGCCAATTAAGGAAATTAAAGGTTATATAAATCATAAAATCTTTTTTAATTATTTTTTTAAAGTTTCAAAATCCAGTCATTTACTAATTTCTTATCTATTACTGAGTAATTGATTTCTTATTTGAATTCAAAGAACCTTTTAGTGGTAAATTTCAATTTAACTAAAATTTTTATTTTCTCAATGAATTATTTGAAAGATAAGTTTATTTTTTCACTTCTAATCTAAAGAAAAATATTTTTGAATACTTTTAGTTCATTAGATTTATGTCATTCTTTGGCATAAAATATATATTTTTTGTTAATCTTTTTCTGTAAAAAAGAATAATTTCTTCAAAAACAGATCAAAAACAAGAAATGTCTGAGTCTTGAAAATAATTTTTAAAATCTTGTATGAGCAAGGTGCATGACCCAATAGAAATTAAAAATATGGGTTTGTGTTCAAATTCTTAAGAGTTTGCAGTTTTTAAAAATCCCAATTTAAAAATAGAAAACTTTTTATATAATAAGTTTTTGACCATGCTCTCTTGGCCATTGGCTCCCTTGGCCATCCCCACCTCTTTTAATGATTTTTGATTTTTATGTGATTTCTTACTCTTCTCACAAACTTATAGACAGAAAAAATTTATAGTTTTCTTTTCTCCACAAATAATACAATTTTTGTGTGCAATCATTGCGATAATAGTCTAGAATAAGACTATTTATCATTTTGTTTCACTGAAATTCTTGTAAAAAATGAAAATATTACTCCAAAAAGAATAATTTCCAGTAAAGTTTTGTTGTAGAAAAACATATATAATAATAATCGATAGTAAATGAGTTGAAATAATAAATGATATTTAAGTAGTTTCTGAAATATTGAGACTCTATTCTACCTTAAAATAGCAAATCTATTGATATTTTGAGGTCTTTTTTTGTTTTTCTTGATTAGTATTTTAGTAGAATAAAGGGGTCGATATCTGGTTCTACCTTCTGATGGAGGAATTGAATTTCAAATACTTTATGTCTATTGTCTGCCCTTTTTTACGATAGATTAACTCTAACTCAGACACGAGTTATAACTTTTGAGTTCTGAGTATTTTCTTAACCGATAATCACTTTGGATGTAATACTAGTGAACAGAATAAAGAAGTAGCAGAAGAAAGAGGTTTTTTATGTACTCAGAAGTTAAGTCTGTCCCCTAAGAAAATACTAAAGAAATAGTGGTTCACCGCTTTTTGTTGTATTAATTTGTGTGGGATTTCTATATAAACAAAGACATCGAAAATGAATTAATAATAATTTGATGTCTTTTTCGAGTCTTTGCGTCAAATAAACGATTTCTATTAGATATGACTTTTGAACTTAATTTACAAATTATTGTATAATTTATTTTTCGTTTCACTTCATAAGTCATACCTCACATAAGATTTCATTTGAATATATTGTCTAACGATTTATTATGTTTTAGTATTTACTTATAAATCAATAGTATGTCTAAACTGTAAGACTTTATGGCATTCATGACATGACATGAATTTTTCAAAACAATATTAATACTGAATTTTTTGTTTTCTGTTTTGTTTAATGTATTGAATAAAACGATTGTTTTTTCATTCATTTTAATCTTCAATTTGAATCAAAATATTGAGAATAATGTTATGATTTTTTATATCTTATAATTCTCTGAAAATGTTTGAATTCAAAGATGTTTTTGATTTTATAAAATTTGTGATATAATCTGTGTGTCTGGAAAAAGTGAAATCAGAGCTCCAGTTCTAGATTTACGTTAATTAGATAACCCTTTTCTCTTCTGTGATGTGACTTAACATTAAATGAGTGCCAAAAATCGATTTGGAATTGTGTTCCGAATCTTTTCTTCCATTACAATAAAGATCTGATACAAAACTGTTTGTTATATATTATTATAGTTTTCATTTCTATCAGAAGTTCTATAAAAACTATAAAATATAATACAATCGTTAAGTGAAGTGAACTAAAAAACACAGAAATGATTAGAAGTTTTTTCTACTAAAATATTATTATTTTTTATTCATTTAGAAAAATAATATACAAATAATGTTTTCCTACTCTTTCTGTGCGTTAATAAATTGGAGCGAATATTGTATAGAAAAATATGTTTTTTCTTCGTTCAGTTTAACGTTAAAATAGTGAAACTCCTATCGAAATGTGATGTGATTTATGTTCCCATTTAGTGATGGAAATAATTAACCCACAAATATAGACATAAAGAATAAATGAATGAATAGCTGTTGTGTGTAGCATATGGTGTGCTTTTATAATAATCAGTTCTTTTATACTGAGTGACGGAAACACTTGACTAAAAACTACAATAAACGCTATACTTATTTTGAAGAATTTGTCTGACAAAACACTTTTCATTCACTCATTCACTCACTTCTATCAAATGAATTAACTAATTATCAGATATTTTGCTAATATTTTATAGCATTTTATTATTTTTTGTCAGTTATATTGTATTTGTAGTCATAATTGAAATATTAAAACATTGTTTTCAATACAATTAAATAAAATTTCACTCTATTATTATATTGATTTTACGTTAGTTTAGCACACGCTATACTCCGGTGCACTTTTTTGAGACAAAACTTCATACAAGTGTTGATGACTTCAATTTGAAGTCTGTTTCGTAGAAACAAAAACTACTTTTTCTCTATATTTTAGGTTTTTATTTATTGTTTCTCACAAAATGAGAGCACATTTTCGACTTTCATTCTCGTGATTATCGCTTCCATAATCTTTTTGATGATAATTAATCACAATCTGCTTAAGTCACACATGTTTTGTCAATTAAAGAATCGGAAAAACACTTATTTTAGTGCATTAGACAATTGGTGGACACAATTTATGACTGCTTCAGACCTTTAATTGTGTTCTCTCTTCAGCTCAAACTCTAACCTTTCCTCTTATGAGTGCTTCTCTTATAACTCTTCTATCGAAATGAAAGGACCCAAAAGTTAATTATCTCTCGTTTTCATTGACTTTAATGACAATTAAAGATGAGATTTCGTTCTGAGAACAGAATTTTTGTATTAATCTTTTGATGTGTTTTTACTTTACTTTTTGATTTTGAAACTTAAAATATTATTTGAATTTAATTGCATTTAATTTAATTTAAAATTATTTTTATTTTTCATTTAATTTTGAATTTTTTTTCTCTAATTAAAAATTCATTAATTTATGACTTGATTATAGAAATTTGTGCCGAATTTCATAATAATTTGCTCTGAATTAAGACTATTTTGACTAAAAATGCATCAAAAGATAATTTTTTCTTTTTTTATTGGATCCAAAATTTTTTGATGTTTCAGATTTGAGTTAATTAATGTCAGAACTTCTGAGTTGTGTTAATGAGTAAAAAGAAAAAAAATGCAGTGACATCATTGAAATAAAATGATGATCAGGATACATTGATAAGAATTGAGTTTATGTCGATTTAATTCAAGGAAAATATTTGCAATCATGAAAATTTGTTTTCAAATTAAGTTTTAAATTTTAAAATTAAGTGTTTGTCCCAAATATTTAAGTATTGGCTAAATTAGATCTTGTTTAATATTGAGACATCATGGACATTTTCTGCTAATTGAATGATGAGAATTCTCGAAATTCTCTTTTGCACCACAAATATGACAGTTAGACATCAAAAATAAATTGAATATTCAAATGATTTTGAGTGGAATTTTCATCAAATATTTTTACATTTGAAATGAAAATGAAATTTCATAACCTCTGCATTGAGAAAAGGGCACAACAATTAAAACGTCATATTTAATTATAATTAAGCAATTTATTAACTACCTATTGATAAATAAGAAGTACATTATATGACATTAAAAAATATGTATCAAGCATATGAATGGGACAAGTATTTCAAAAGATACAGACTCTCAAAGTATGGTATTTCTAAAAAGTGTTCGAAAAATTAGTATCGATTGAAAGAAAAAGAGACAATAATTTTTTTATGTGAAGATATTAATAAGTAAACAAAATTTTATTTCATCAAGTATGTTAAAATGAACATTTAGGCTAAGGGTCTACAAGCTGCAAGCTCAAATAATATAATTTCCAAGGTAAAATTGATTTTTTGGAAAAATTATGAAATCATTTGGCCATTGGTCAGAAAATTGTTTCTAGTGGTCATATGGTAAAAATTATTACAAGTATGAGTATGTAATAATTTAAAGCTATAAATTCTTCGTCAGAAAAGTCCAAGTCAATAATTCTACACAGGCCAGATCAAAATCTACAAGCTTCTAAAATTTGCTTGTGCCCATTTTATAATGCGAGGGTTATTTGATGTTAGAGTTTATGTCCATTACTTACACTACAAAATCCAAACACACTTTTCACACATTCATTCAATTTTTATTTGAATTCCTAATATCTCTCTTTTTTGATCTATGAATTGATGGGAATTTTTTTGATTCATTTATTTAATTGAAGGGAAATTTTCAGTCATATCAGAAACAAATCTCCGCCATTAATATCGAAGATTAATATTCACCGCAAATATTTTCATTGAATTCAAAAGCTTTTGGATTTGTTTTTCTAACCTATTTTTTTATGTAAACCCTATTTATTATCAAACAATTTTAATGTAAAAGCTTTTGATTTTTTCGATTCCACTGTTTATCTCTATCTATACATAATTTATTAGGTTTTTATCATTGAATGCATAGAAAATTTTTGGTCCAAAAATTCAGTGAAAGCGCTAAACAACAGGAATTAGAAAACATAAATCAATACAACATTTATCTATAAATACCATTAATTAAGCGTTAATTTTAATTAATATAATGAATACAAAAGGTCTACGAGAGAGAGAGAGAGAGAGAGAGAGAGAGAGAGAGAGAGAGAGAGAATTGTAATATCATTAGACCAGATTAACATTTATTTTTTCACTTCTCTACAAAAAATGTTTAATTTACTGATTTAATTAAATGTTTTAATGCGTTAAAATTCCCTTTTGATACCCACCCGTTTAAAGCCCCCACACATTAATCTTAAATTATGCTAGGTGGGCTCATTTCAAATATTCAAATAATAATATTTGTTTTTCTGTCTGATGTAATATAAATGCCGTGATTTCCAAAATCATTAGAAGTTGTATTCATTGAAAAATTTTCCATTATTTTATCAAACGTTTCGGTAAAAATTGTAAACTATTATAATTTAGTTTCAATTTAGATTCATATCGTGAATCATGATATATAAATATACTGAAACAATTGGTGTGAATATTAAATCGTTATTTCGTAAGATTAAGGAACTATTTCTCAATAGTTTTAAATTTATTATTTCTCAAAAACTTTTTAAAATACATTTTAATATTCAAATAATTTTTAACAACTGTTGAGAACTGATTTCAAAAGTTTTAATCTCTTTTATTGGAGTCTATTATGTGTTAAAAGAAAATATTATTTAATATTTTTTGGTTGAATAGAATATAACTAAATATATAATGAATTGAAATTTAAAATCTAATTTAAAACTTTTTTATATCTTCACAGATAAACTCGTCCATTGGACACAGCCTCACAGTTAACCCAAATATTTCATCAGATTCTTGTCTCGAAGTCCTCCATTCAACTGAAAGGTAAATATAAAATGTATTTTTCATGTAATCTCTGTTTCATTTCATTTATTGTTCGATTGAAGACAAAAACTGCACTATTTTTTATAATAGATTTAGTTATGATAGGAGTTATATATAAGTTATAACTAATTCTTTAAATGCCTTTCATTTGGCTGTAAGACTGAGAAGTTTTATTTTCTCGTTTTCGGTGCAAATCGTGTAAGAATTAAAAGCTTTAGCACAGAGTTGTGTCGAAAGAGTTTCCAGAATTTTTTAGACATAAAAACTGGTAATCCTTTTCTATAGCACTTGTATTAGGAATTATGGGATCGAATGAATGGTTAGACTAAATTTGTTACACTTTTCCAGTAAAATAAAATACAGTAATCCTTTTCGTCCCAAATAATTCTCTGCCTTTTATTTATCAGAAGTTTTTTGTTTTTGTGATTTTGTTTTTACAAAACATTATTTTTCTAAGAGTTCTAAATAACGACTACTTTTGTCGCTCATCTCCTGAGTAATCAATGATTTGGAAGATTTTTCAAACGTTAAGAAAAACAATTTTTGCCAAAAAGGAGTTGAGTTTCGCCCAAATGATAACAATTGTTCCGCAAATTCGACCCAAATGTCATTCAGAATAATCATTAGAATTATTTGTGTATTATTTTAAAAGCACTAATTATTTACATTTGTATGAATCAGATGAGTAGTAAAACATGAGTTGTTTTACTCTTTTTTGTGTATCAAATGTTTTCATATAAAAAATATGAAAATTATTGTTAAGTAAAAAACATTTGTTTTTCTCATTCGTGACTATCGTTAGACTGAGTTTCAGATCGTTTTTTCCGTTAAATGATAATCAACTGTAAGGTTCACGAAATAGACATCTTCGAGATCGTAATTATTTGTTCTTGTAACTAGACTAAGTGCAATTGCAAGTCTGGTTTAAATTGTTTTTTCTGCTACTCTCCAAGATTATTCTCTGGAAAGAGAATGAAAAAATATTAATTAAAGCATTTGATCAGTCATTCAAACAAAAGTAAATATAATTCTCAGCGATTCTAATCTCGTCTCCACTGATAGGAATGGTATAAAAAATTAAATGAAATATAAATTTGGTTTCTATTCGAAAATCCTTTGCTTTTACTCAGTATTTATTTAATTAATTGATAAGATTTCTTATTTGAGTCTACTTTAATAGAAAATCTATTCAATAATTAAGTTTCTTCTATAAAGAAAAGGTAGGAAAGGTATATATAGTCTCTCGGAATTGCATATAATTGAGTCTTTTGGGAAAGGGATTATTGTTTTTATTTCTTATTCTATGCGTTGACTTGAATTTCTAAAATAGTTTTATTGTAATTTATAATTGAAATAAAAGGATTGGAAATCATTTTCTGTTTGCAGTTATTTATACGACTAAAGGATTATTTATGGATTTTGTTAATTCAGAATTACGTGAAAGGAACTAGTTAGTTTATTTCTGTATGCCATCAATATTATCGGTGTCAGTGTTACGCTCCACTACCTATTGATTTACTGTAAAATACATCACATTTTCAATACATTAGAGACAAGTTTTTTGCGTAAAATTGTTCTCTCCTTTTGAATATATGTCTAATAAATTATTCATTGATTTCGATTAAAATTTATTTTTATTCTATTCTATTGGCCCTTAAAATGCTGTACTATTTTGCAGTGCTTTTTTCAACTATTGGTTTTGATTACGGTTTTGGCGCACAACCTCATTGATTCTGAATGATTCAAATAAACTAGTAATTCTAGAACTGTTATTGTTTTTATTTTGTTAATTTTTCTGCTTTGAGCTGATCTTGCTAATTAAAAATTCAATACGAATTTAATGCAAGCAATCATAAGGAGTGTTAAGAATAATAATAGAAAAATAAAAATAAAATTTTTGTTTAATAAAAATTATGATTAATTAAATTTGAGGCAAGTTTTTGTAAAAACCATTTCTTTTTTTGAAGTTTTATATCATAGGCACGAGTTTCACAAACGTTGCCCGTCTAAACGAGGGGTTAGCTATTTGTGTCACACAGGACTTCAGAAGGTAATGTTAACCTTTTTCTTTTGTTTCAGCAGTAGTTTATTGACACAAATTTCATTGTCAAGGCTTTTAAATACTGGGCGTTAAATCCCTTCAAATCTCTAAAACTTAAGTTTTCCTGTTTTCAATTCTGTAATTATTCAATAAGTATTGTGTCTCATATATTATTTTTTGTCTATTTCCCTATTATCTGAGCTCTGATGGCATGAAGTTCTTTGAAAAATGACAGAAATGACAGCAAATCCTGACTTTTGGTTTCGCTGTCATAAGCACTGAATTTTTCACTTCTATTCTCTGTTGTGATTCTCATAATTGTTATTCACGTGAGTTAAGAATTTTCCTCCAATTCTGTGCATTAGATTTTGTCGCTTATGATTAACTTCGATAATAATAATAATAATAATATAATAAACATTTTTTTCTGGATTCATATTCTGTAAAATTTTATACAAAAAATGCATTACTTTTTCTGAACAAAGAAAAAGATTAAGATTTGTGGCCGACTTGTTCTGCTATTTATGATAATTGTATTGCAATCCGGATGTGTGTAAGGCTTTAGTGGACTCATAATTCGTGATTCTGTTGAGGGGTTGAGTGGTTAGGCTTAAATCTCATGCTTTTCAGTATCGAATACTAAAATCATATGAGTCTTACTTATTGTTAGACGCGTTTATTATACGATCAGAATATTTAGATAATTCATTCGGGAATTTCTCAAATGTAAAGCAGATGTTAAATGTTAACCTAGGTTAATATTTGATTGTTTTGTTTTTTAATAGGTATAATACACAAAACCTATGTGCTAGATCATCTTTACTTATCTAGATTCAGATAACCTAGTAGTGATCTCATGATTTTCAAATGATTGAAAAATAAGCGCTTGAATTGAAATTTGAAGAGAATATCGAAAATTAATTTATAGATAAAATGCATGCCATCGGAGAGCATATGCTTTATTGGGAGTAAAAATAAATTCTTTAATGGATTTCATTCACTTCCTGTCAGTCCTTATATTGCATTAAAGGTTTTAAAATTTTGTTTCTTCTCTTTCTCTCTGTTTTCACGAATAAATATTAGATATATTTTGAGTTCAGTTTCTAATGAAAACAATTCGAATAAATTTGATGCAAATTTTGAGTTTACTTAAAATGATTCCTAAAAATAACATTATATTTATTGTGAAAACAATAAAAACAAAATTAAAATGTGACTAAAACTCCAATGAATTCGAGTTAATTTGATGGTTGAGTTCAGTAAACTCGAGAATAGTTTAGAGAAATATTGCATTAAATGTAATTAAAAGTTGTTTTGATTGTACTCTGGATTTGGTATTCGTCGGTAAAAATAATTTAATTTGAAAATTATATTCAAAGTATTTTGGGTTAGAATTTGACTCGAATTCCTGTAAAATTCATTACATGTTTGATATTTTAAATGATGTGATTAAAGCCCATTAAAATACATGACAGGTCAGGACTCAGGCAATCGCTTTTTGAGGACTCGACACTAATGTTATAATCGAATATTAGTCCTGTCGTATGATTTGTTTGGCAAACATTCACTTTTATTCACTGTGTGTTTCAATTCAAACATTATGTGATGTCTTTGGTGTCACACTTTTAAGAGCAAAATTCCAGCGCAGAGAAAAGCATTGAAGATATTCCTAACTGAAGAAAAACACTTTTAAGTCAATACTTTTGTAGCTACAAAGCATTTGCATGTCTTCTTCTTTTCCATAAAAATAAGAACTCCACCCCTTTTAGTATTACATTTATATACAAAAAGATATTCTTTTAGCTTTTATACAATTTTTTGTGTATTCCCTCCGCTTTGCGTATCCTTTACTTCACTATTTTTCGTTCGACAATAGATCGAAGGCAACACTTCCTATGTTTTCAATGATATCATT
>LBFM01019588.1:0-20685 GCA_000988765.1 Achipteria coleoptrata | reverse complement strand
ACGAACTCTAAAAAAGTTAAAAACTCAAAATTGAGTACAAATTTTACTAAAATTTATTTTATTTGATTTAAACATTTTAATACATAATTAATAAATACTTAATATTTTTCTAAAATGAAATATAATTACAATTAAATGTGAAAAATACTCATAAATACAATAAAATCAAATGTAAAATATATGCATAAAAGTGTGCACTCATTACATAAACTCAACAAAAAGTCACTCTAATTATCGCCAATTTATTCTAATAATAAATAAATGTTTAAAAAGTGATTTATTTATGTATTTATTGTCTAAACTTATTTAGTTTACGAAACAATTAATTATTCCAAAACTTCAGTCCAACAAAACATTATTTTTTATGTTAACCCAATATTTAAATGTGAATAATGTTAAGAATGTGTGCTCACCAGTGATGGGTAACATTGGAGACCCGATCAGATGTATTGCCTAAACCTGATCTGCAATGTTGACCAAAATCAGGCTGTATTGGTGGCCAAACCCGATCCGTAGTATTGGACAGTCCAGGTCTGCAGTGTTGAGCCGAATCTGTTTGTAATGAAGGCCATACTCTATCAGCGCTGTTACCCAAAGTTGAACGGCAGTGTTGACTGGACTCAATTTGTAATGAGGGCCACACTCTATCAGCACTATTGACTAAACCAGAGCGACAGTGTTGGCTCGAATCAATCTGCAAGGGAGGCCACACCCGATCACCACTGTTGGTCAGACCTGAGCGACAGTGCTGTCCTGAATCAATTTGCAAAGTTGGCCACACTCTGTCCGACGGATTAGTCAAAGAGGGTCTACAGTGTTGTCCCGATTCTATTTGCAATGAAGTCCAAACCCGATCTGCGGGAGTGGTCAGACTTGGTCTGCAGTGCTGATTAGGTTCAGGTCCTAATGTTGGCCAAACCCGATCCGATGCATTTGTTAGAGATGGTCGGCAGTGTTGCCCAGAATCGGTTGGCATCGCCCAAACTCTATCTGTATTAGCGGTCAGACCAGTCCTGCAGTGCTGATCACTTTCAGATGTCAGTGAAGACCAAACTCTGTCTGCGCTGTTGACAAGACCTGGTCTACAGTGAATGGGGTCAGTCTGAAGCGAAGGCCAAATTCTATCTGAGGTATTGAGAGGACTGGATCGGCATTGAGGGGACGCATCATTGCTTGAATTGGTCTCAATTTGTCGGCCACTACTCGAGGGTTCGGTGTCTATATTTTGTTGGTTAGTATTATTAGTTGTCGTCGAAGAACCAGAACTTGATATTGATTTCAGTGGTTTTCTTCTTCGGGGCTGATATTTATATTCAGGAAAATCTTTTTTGTGTTTACACCTTAACCTCTCGGCCTCTATAATGAATGGTTTCTTCTCTTCGTCGCCCAAAACTCTACTGAAGCATAAAATGTATGGAAAATGCAATTAAATCGAGTAATTATACGCTCAGAGCTATACCTCCAGAGTTTTCCGAGAGTTTTGCTGAGTTCTGCGTTATGAAGATGTGGGTACTGTTCTGCGAGTTTCCTTCGAGCCGCCTGTGCCCACACCATAAACGCATTCATCGGTCGTTTAACGTGAGTCTTTTGCTTAGTTGTGGTGGTCTGTCGGTTAGTTCGGGCCACTAAAGACCAGTCATAGCTTTGCAATACCTTAGACACCGCGTCCTGAATGGCAGGATTTGACTCAAATATTTCATTTGGAATTATATTAGAGTTTTTATTTGAGGGACCGCTCGCGACCGCCAACTCTATTGAAATGGCTGTGCGAGAACTCTGACCACTTATTGGAGAACTATTGTCATTAGAAGTGGAAATGTTGTTCAGAATTGAAGAATTGAACTCTGGATTACGCGAAACATTTGAGACATTCATATCTGACATTCAATTATTTGTTTGCAATGAATTTCACAACTTTTAGAATAAAAACTTAAACCAATGAATAAATTTGTTATCAAATATCCATTTAATCGATAAATGGATTGCTTTTTATTACAAAACACTGTTTTTAATTTAATTTTATTGACTTTCAAAATAAAAAAATATTTTTGTAGTGTTTTAGAGCTTAAACTTTGATATAATGCCGAGAGTTTAAGAAGCAATGAAATCGAAATGCAGTAAAGTGTAGACACTTTTGAAGTACAGCCTCTTCGAGCACTGACAACACCAACCAAAGCTTCACTCACTCTGCATATGATTTTTGGCTGTGATTTGTACTCTTCTCTTGTTATAGTCTCAAAAATTTTCATACAATTTTCAAATTTAAATGATTTTTAAAACTTATTCGGTTATAATAGTGTTCAATATATCCAAACACTAAATCTCAGTTTTATGTCTAATTCAGTAATTATTGGATAACTTTAGTTCATAAGAGTTAGAATTTTAGTTTATTATTAGTATTGGCATCGCTTTAGTTAAAACAATTTAAGAATCCAAAGCAAAGCAATGCCTCGATTTGTTTGTTTGTATATCACTTTTATTACCGCAAACATTCTCCATAACGACTAACAAAATAATTATCGAAAGCCATCAAAATTAAGTCTAAATGTTATAAACTTAATACTAAATATTAAACATTCGATTATTTTTCAAATTCAATCATTTGATTCACTAAAAGCAATGCAGTTATACTCCAAATGTACTCCGATTAGTCGCTAAATGCAAACCATTTTTATTTTATCAAAATATTTGAATCTAAACTATTGAAAAGTTTTTGGAGTAAAATTCTGTTCATTCATGTAATTCATTAGAGATTTAATAGATTTCAATTAGAAATTAAACCAAATCTATTCACTCAAACATTTAATTCACACATTATTTTGGAAATTGCATTCAGTATTCAGTATATTCAGTATATTTTTAATTAAAAGAAATTAAAACACAAATTAAAAGAGATAATTAGAGGACAGGTATGCAATTCACTAATTTATAAATGAGTCGTTTAAAAGTTTAAAGAATTGACAAATTGGTTAAAACACATAAAATTGATGATATTTTTTGATTGATATCTGAGATGAGGTCAGTATGTAATGTAGTGTCAATTGAAGTGATAGAAAAAGTTGTGAGAAGTGTTTGTTCGAGCAATTAAGAGTGGATTCAAGCAGTGAGTCCTCAAAGAAGTACTTTATCTTTAGTTTACAACACGATTATTGAATTAGAAAATAAAAGTCTTCATTGAGTCGAATGTAAACGCATTCGTATCGACAATACTAACAGTAATATACCAGCGCTGCATAAAAGTGCTGCGCCTTTCAACGATGCCTTAACCGGTCTATTGAAAGGATGTCTTATGTCTTCTCAATTAAGTTTGAATGAAAGTAAAAACTTGCCGGTTGTCTATATGTATGTGTATATGTGATGTCGGTGTGTGTCGGCTGTTGTGGTGATGCCTGTGATGGCAAATAGATATGAAACTATTTGGCTTATATTACCACAAATTTATAACACTCTTTCATTGCTTAGATTATGTCAGATAAGGACAACATTAACGACGCTCTTCTTATAACTCAAATTATCGTCTTTTTTATCGAAAAAATTTGAATTCTATCCTAATTTACATGTTTTTGAAATTTCGTGAAATAACTATTTCTGAGATATTTTTGAATTTCACACAAACTTTAATTAATTCAATCGAATAAAGAGATGGAATCAATGGATGTGTTCACTCAAAAACATATGTTTCAAACAATGGACTGTTGTGTCCGATTATACTTGTTTTGAGGTTCGACCACATATTCTCTTTGGGTTCATTACCAGTACTCTATTACTCATGTCTTACAATCGGAACATTGATATAAGTGATGCTCTGTTTTGAACGCGAGCTTAGAATAAAGGTTAAGATATTTGGCGTATACTTGGCTTATGCCAAATAAGTTGATTCTTGTGATTTAGCGATAGGGCGGATGCACTCATATCGTGAAACTAAATCTTTTTAGTCTGAGTTCTTTTCATAAAATATTTGCAGACTTTCAGTAGCTCTGAATAAATGCGAAAAATGAGAAACTATACAATACATACATACATAGAGAAAGCTTTTGCTAATTATTTTATAGAGTCTTAACTTTTTTTAAGATCCTATATAACATTGAGAGCTATTTTTTGTGTCGGTCCTAATGATTACAAATCTTGAAGTAAGCGCTGCACTGGAATCATATGTTTCATCATTTTGAACACATTTTGACTCATTTTTCATTTTGTGTGACAAAAAACTGCATCAGAAAAAAGTTATTCACAAATGTTTTCATGACATGAATCACAGAGAGATCGAGTGCTACGCATTGCTATTCGCACATCACATCCAAGACTACCTTTATATTAGCCAACAAAAGAGCCGTTCAAATGTTTATCGCTGTGAAAAACTTTATACCTCAGGATTCCATTTCATATCATTAAATCGTTTATCACCCGTCCATTCCTCACTCAATACTTAAATCACTAAACTATCGCTTCCTTATAAATCAATTGTATATCAATACTCATGAATGAATGAATGCCTCTCTCTCTCTCTCTCTCTCTCTCTCTCTCTCTCTCTCTCTCTATTTTAGATAAGGAATAGTGAATGATATGATGAGAGTTAAGTAAAATATTTGGAAATCAAAAGAATTTGTAATTAATTAGAATTTGAAGAGAATTATTAAAAATGTGATTTTGGGTGACATTTGGGTAATTCATGACAAGTAAATTAAGTGAAGTTATTTGGGATATGTGTTGGCAATAATGAGAGAAATTCTTTGTTCTTTGTTTGGTATTAACTATTTTAAAGTTAGTTAAAGTGCATAATAAGTAGAATAGTTGTGATCTCAAAGAGTGTTACTTTTGCACGACATTACAACTATGTTCGCCATTTTATATCCCAGGTCTTAACGGCAAAGGCTTCCGAAAGTTGTCTGCAATAGTGAGTCAAATAAATGTTGTCATTGATTGCGGCAAAAATCTATTTTAGACTCACTCGCAGTCATTATACGCAAAGTTTTTGCTGAACCCTTACTAATGAGTGTTCGTAAAAATGCTTTCTTTTATACTTATATATCATTCAATTTTTTCAAAGGCAACACATATTATAGAACTAATAAATTAATGTCATCTCATGTCATGATTGTGAACCTATACTATCATCTTATCTGACATTTACTATCATTTAAATAACTGTATTTCAATTGAATCTTAAGAATTAATTCACAATTAATAACTGCAAGACTTGTAATTTGAAACAATTATTTGAAAGTCAGAAGTAAAACAGTTTTGTGTTTTGACACACTTATAAAATGAACAGCACTTAAAAAACTCGAACAAAAACACGGCTTTGAGTTGTTGGCAAAACTATGATTTCTTTGTATAATGAATAACAGTATTCACTTTGATATCAAATACGAGTCCTTTAGGCTATCATTCGGCAAATACTTAAGAATATGAACAGTCATTCTTATAGACTATAACTTATAGTAAAAGCGTTAAACTGAAAATAATGATTGTTTTGTGTCACTCCTTTCATCGCATTTTCACAAACACGACGTAATACTAGTAGACTATCATTACTACAAACTATCTCTTATTTAAAAAATTGTTTTCCGCTATACTATTACATTGTATAAGTTTATAGTGATAACCTAGCTCAATATAATAACAGTACAAAAGCTCTCACAATACTCACTCAATCTTCATATAAATAACATTTTCAATATTAAAACAAAATTCAAACTATTTTTCATATAAAATCATCAAAATTTATAATTTTATCAAGATAATTGATTCTACTTTTAATTAGTTATGAGTCAATGTTAGAAAACAAGCTTTAAAACAAACTCATCAACGCATTGATCCTTAAAGAATAATTGAGTGAATATCAAACTGAATAACTATTCCGTCCAAATGTCCGCCTCTGACATCACTTTTATAAACAAAATTCCATTTAAACAAAAAAATTCAAAAATCCATTTAAAGTGAATAAAATTGAATATTTTTGGGGTAATTAAAGAATTTAAATGTGAAACTGTGATCATTACACGGTCTGTGCAAAACTGTGCAAAACTGTGCAAAACATTTTCTCTGGAATTTATTGCAAAATTTGTATTCACTCATTGCATATCCGGATTCATGTGTTATTCAATACAACACTGCATTGCACTGCATATAATTTTAAGAGAAGATGTATGTTCTGTTCCCTCACATCTTAAGAATGGAATAGCTATAGGGATGCAAGAAAACTGCCTGGATCCATCTAATCTTCATGAAATCTAATGTTTTTTGTCCAACAGATAAATGTTTATGTATTTAAGTATTTTCTTGGAATAGAAAAGCAGAGCACAGTCTTAGTGTTTATTATACCACTGTTTTGACAAAGAATTTTTGATAAGTTTTTTCGGCGTTGTTTTGATTGATTTGAGATTTGGATCATTTTATCAATTTTTTCTTCCAATTTGTTTATCAATGTTTAGAAAATGAGTGAAATTAAATGTTCCAAAATTTGGTTTCGGAACACCACTCGAGAGCACATGTGTTTCGATTGCAAGTGAAGTGCATTCCGGCATATTATGAGTGTCGTTGAGGTGGAGAAACATTATTAGGATGAAGGCGTAAAGGGTCGGCATTTTTGCCGCACAATTCGCCCGTTATGTCGGTCTCTTTAGATAATGAGTGACCCGTACTTATATGAAAGAACCGAAACCGACTCAGAGTCTCGATTAGACTACACTCAAAACGTTTAGTTTTTACAATATTTAACCGCAAAAAGAGACCATTTTTTGTTTATTATAAGAAATTTATCTGAAATTGAATCCAAAGTAGGTTTCGATCGCTTCAAAGCTAATGCTGAGGGCATTGTCTGCTCTGGAATATAGTGAAGCGATGAGCAGACATAAGGAGTGTTCCGGCACTTGCTTTATGTAAGTGAGCCAAAACTGATAAATAAATGACAGTGCGGTCGGTTCGCAATCATATACTTAAGAATGGTTGAGAGAATCTAAATTTCAGTCGCAAATGTGAGGGTTTGGACTCATTCAATAAGTAAGTTACATGTTCTGTGGGAGTGTGCGCTTATAATTATACCATATTATGGGTAAAAATACAGAAAAGTTTAGTGACTTATCATTTGAACGATCCTTTTTCACGCGTCTTATACTCTCTGAAAATGTATCAGAAATAATGAAATTTGTTATATACTGTATATCTTATATGTTTTGATAGCGTATCGAATAACTGAAAACATTTCTCAAAAACTCATATATATTTATATACTCTGGGAATTTCGAAGATCACTGGCGTAAGGAAGCGATACAAGTGTTGAGCAAATGCTGAACTAATGCTGAGTTCATTTCTATCACTAACCACATCATTGCGATTCTCAACTCTCTTTAAATTAAAGTTATATCTCATAGAAAGTGGAAAATTACACGTTTGGGGGACCATATATTTGGACAATTGATTTCGAGCCTTTGTTATAAAATTGGAGGCCTACTAAAAATATACCGGTGCTCACAATTGTAGAGGTATTGAGCGTGTCTTTGAAATTATAGTAATAGTGACTCCGAGGAGGTTATGCTTGTTATGTAAGAAGTGATAAAAAGTCAAAAGCCATACGTGTTTTCACGGTTTGCATCTCTTATTGTTCAATGTTTTCATAACTAAAGACTTTTTTCTCACCAAATATTTTCTTCCATTAAAATTGGAATAAAATATTTCATAAGGTATTCATTAAGTGTTGGCCTTTTTTCACACCAACACTATATTACAATCAAAAGCGTCGACTCGAGTTTAAAATCTTTTGGGTTTTCTCTCCGTTTCCATCATTTAATCTGAAAAATCTGCGAAACTATATATCGAGAAAAATATTTTCGAGTTTTAGATTGATATCATTTTGCCTTCAGATTTGCCGAAACACAGACGCATTGCAGCGGAAATTATAAGAGTTTTACGATTTCTAATTATATACAAATGATAAACGCGTTTATGGGATAACACTTTTTGGGATTATTTCGCGTAAACTTTATATCAATTCGACGAAAATGTTTGATATTTTCTTTGATTAATAATTTATATCAAAACTGTTTACTTTGCCTATCATTTAACCACAAAAATAAATTTCATAATAGTTTGCAATTGAATTCACTTATAGGGTTGGCTATCACTACGAGTCCAATGAGCAGAAGAGAACTCTCAACGAAACTAATGTAAGCTCCGGATAAGGGAAGAACCGAAACTTTTTGCTTTAGTCAATACTATGCGCATAGTTTTTGGCAATCAATAGAGTGGATCAGACATTGAAATGAGTGGTTAACAACTGATTTGTTATTAATAATATTTTTTTGCTAAAAGTATGTCATCCATAGAGGGAAGTGGTTCTGAAGACAATGAAATTCCAAACGATTGCGACAAATCATTGAACTCTAAGCTATCAATTTGTGATGCGGTGTCGCGAGTGCTTAAAGGATATGATTGGACTCTAGTGACCACTACTAATAAACCAAACTCATCCAGCAAACAAAAAATTCATGTCAAACGTCCTATGAATGCGTTTATGGTATGGGCTCAGGCGGCGCGCAGGAGACTGGCTGACAAACACCCACATCTTCATAATGCTGAACTCAGCAAAACACTCGGAAAACTTTGGAGGTAAACATTTGTAATTGAATTTTTCTCTTAAGACATACATTTTAATATCATCTTGAACATTTATTATATCAATTCATACAAAACAATATTTTATATTAACTAATGTCAACAGAAAATAATATTGAATTTTGTTTTGTCGATGAAATTCATGTAAAATTAATTTCAATTAACGGTAAAAACATTATACAAGATTGAAAAATATTCGTTTAATAACTGTTTAATATTTGTATTCTGTATATAGAATTTCATCTTATATTGACATTAATGCAAATAATTGAACTAAATATTGATTAAATATTTTTTCAAATTTTGGAAACAAATAATGTGTTCCCAAATAGCAAGACTAATATTCAAAGTCTTTTATGAACTAATTTTATCAATTTTCTCATTATATTAATATTATTTCTACCTGTCATTCATTGCCATCACTAAGTCTTTTGCATTTGTTACTGCATTTTGTTACATGTTGCATATTTTACTTTTATTGAAAAATGCAAAAAACAAAAATTTAATATCTTTCAACTTTGATTCTTGAGAGGGGAGATCAACAAATATAGCTTTTTTGAGCATGTATAGGCATTATTTTGAACACTTTAGCCCAATTTTGATTAAAGTGGTTGAATAGTTCCTCAATGAAACCCGACTCTCGATTACCTTCTCTTCTCTTCTCTTCTCTTCTTTTATTGTTCTGAATTTAATCGATAGAATTCATTGTCTATTGTCTCACATTTTGTCAATTTCTGATTGAGTGCATTAAGTTATGACTGAATTATTAACTGTTTATAGTTTTAGTTCAAAACTCTTGCCGTCAAACCATTTACTAAATTAAAAATAAGTTTATTTTTTTGAAACAAAGAATATGTACTTTAATTAGTTTGATATACTTTTTAATCATTTCAAAGAAGATGCCAACAATTCAATCAATTCTAAAAGCAGACGTATATTTTGAATACATTGTTCAGAGCATAAATCTTATTATGCTTGCCCAACGCAATATACTATCTAGATCATTTAATGCAAATTAAACCAAAACCTATCTAATTATTGAACGTAAATATTTCTTTTGAAATGATTAATAAAATTGATTTAATAAATATAAGAATTAAGAATAATTAACTGGATAAATCGTCTAAAATACAATATTCCTTAATAGAATTGTTATCACTACGTTATGATAGTATTAAACTCATTTAAGTTTTTTGGAAAACAATGCCATTCCCTGAATTAGTCGCTCCACTCCTTTATTTTTCTCAGTAATAAAAAAGGATGGATTAAAATGTTTGAAAAAATATTTCTTCAAATCAAAGAAAAATTTCGTTTGAATTGGTTTCAACGAATTGGTTTCAAAATTTAAGGACCTAGATACTTTTACGAAGCTGTTTATTTACGGTGTGCTAAATGTATCATTTAGAATTCACTAAAATCAATGTCTTTATAATTTATCTTATCTTTCATTAAAATATTTATGAGAAAATCTATTTTGAATTGACATTGAGATGAGTCTACTTCTTATATAGCAAACCAAAGATCAGATCAAAATTTAGTACAAAACAATATTAAACTAAAAACTCAGTGAGAAGTATAAAATTACTACAAATAATAGGCAAATAAAAGGCATATAATGAGAACATATTCAAAAGTAACACAATTTTAAATTTGTGTAAAATTTTGTCCCAATATTTAATCATAAAATTTATGAAATAACATAAGAATAATCAAAATTCTCTCTCTCTCTCTCTCTCTCTCTCTCTCTCTCTCTCTCTCTATTTGTCTCATTTTTCTTTTATTTTGTTAAAATTATTTCAATGAAGTGACTAAAAGATTATACAATAAATGATTAATTAGTGTTTTATCTGAGCTCATGAGTGATAAAAATTCGTTTTTAAATTTTTCTCACATTCTGAGCGTCTAATCGTTGATAAATTCATTTTAATCTTTCAAATGACTGTTTAAGTGCCAAATATTTATTAATAATTAAACAAAAATTAATTTTTTCTTTAATATTATCATTTCATACGTGACTTAATTTTAATTAATAGATGAGAATAATTAATTAGAACTTTCTTCAAAACAATCACAAATTCAAATATCAGATAAATTGATATAATTTTTCAATTTTTCCAAATTTAATTCAAATATTCGGTAAACATTTCTATCACTTTTCAAATTTTATTATTAATAACACAAAATAATGTTAACAAAAGTTCTAATTAATTGTGATTAAAGAAATGTTCACATTTTAATCCATTCATTTTCTCTTTTTCATCCAATTTTCTATTTATTAATTAGAACTATAAACAAGATTAATAGTAACTTGTTAGAATTATTGTAGATTTATACTAGTTAATAGTATTAGTCACTATCATAATTTAGAAAAATAATTTAAATTCTAAGTTAATTTCAAAGAACAGTTCGAATATTTTTAAAATTATTAATAAATTTTAAAAGTTATTATTATTTATTACTAAAACTATATATAATTTTGATTAATAAATAGAATATTAGTATTAATTGTATTATTGTTTAAACATTAAGAGATTTACGAGAAGAGGATAAGAAGCCATTTGTAGAGGAGGCCGAAAAATTGAGAGAAATTCACAAAAGAGATCACCCCGACTATAAGTATGACTATTTTTGTATTCACACTTTTGTACTATTTTTGAAAAAATGAATAAAATCATAATATTTTTAAATAGATATCAACCCCGAAGAAGAAAGAGTAATAAAAGCAACAGTTCTTCTGTGGAGACACCAAAAGGCAAAACCAAAGCTTTAAAACAACAGACGACTCATTTGACACAAAAGTTTGTTTTTTAATAAATTTATTCAAAATTTATTTTAATTAATTTATATTAATAATAGTAAAACACCTAAAAAAGAGGTAACAAATGGCGTAAAAAATGCGACCAAAAGTCAAATGATTTCAAGAAAAGCTAATACAACGATAACAAATTATAGTACCGGTGCCCTGACATTGACGCCACCGCACACTCCTTCCAATGATGCAAATTCTTCGAATCGCAAAAAAGATATATTAGAGACAAAAATAGGTACTCTTTTTATAACACAAAAGCTTTATATCGACTATCAGTAAACTTATACATAAATCTTGATTAATAGCAACCGCTGGATGTGATCCATCACCCAATGCCACGACTCCGGCCAATGCTATAGATTTTAGTCACGTCGACGTCGGAAACTTGACTCCAGAAGTGATGACAAATATCGATGAGACAGAATTGGACCAATACCTGCCTCTCATCAATGCCAATATGTCATCTGCTCATTATTCCAGTGCTATGGAGTCTACCAGTTCTCCAGTAAACGCAATGTACGCCTGGTCTAATAAATTCTTTACTTCTCATCAAAACAGTTCAAAAAGTAATGTCAAATCAAGTGATTCTTTTAATGAAAACTATGATAACCACCAAAATATGTATAACCGTAATGGAGACCACCAACAGATGGGCGCATACGACCATTGCATGTATCCATCGTATGTCAATTATCACAACGCACTGACCAATCACGCTATTTATGGAACCACTTCCTTACAGTGGCCCTATAGTTGAACACTCTTTCAATTATTTCAATAAAAAGACCACAACATTGACCTCTAATTGAGTTATTTTATAAAATATTTATAATTCAAATGAATTTTTCCGAACAATATTTAAATTGTGAATAAAATCTTATAAATGAAAAAAAGATCTTATTTTTCATTCATTTTTCTAAAGAATATTTTTTCATTTAATAAAAATCATATTTTAATTTAAAGAGTATTCAAATTGTATTCAATATTTCTGTTCTTATATTTATTGTTTGAAAAAAGTCTTAAATTTGTATTAAAAATAATTAAAACCATTTCATAGTTGATATTATTTGACAAAATAAATAAATAAATAAAAATTTCATTAAAAATATTAATAAAATTTTAACTTAACTTTAAATTATATAAATAATGAGTAAAAAAAATAACGAATTTGATTGAAATTAAAATTTCTGATATAATCCATTAATTTTAATGAAAATATATAAAACAAATTATTAGTCATATTTTGATATTTGGGTTATAATTTATAACCCTTTCAATCCTTAACTCTTATGAATTAAGAGATAAACTATTTGTTATACTTATCACCAGATTGTGTCCAAATTTGGTATTTCATAGAAACAGTGAGACACCAATTATTTGAGTTTTTCTAAAAATATCGATTCTTTGGATAATTACCACAACATTGGAGGATATCCACAACATTACAACATTAGAACTTAATCTCAAACTATTTGTCAAATTCACAAAATGTGCTGTTCTATAAAGAAATGGAAATAAATGTATTGAAATACTTACAATTTGTAGTATAAATATATCAAATATTTATGTTTCAAATTATGTGAATTATTTTTTTAAACTTAAATTATTAGAAGCGATGAGTATTGCAGTGGACGACAAAAACAGCTTTCACAATGATCTCAGATTTCAAAATCATCTGGCAAACCATTGTGAAAACCAGTTTCGTTCGCCAATGCATTTCACAAACATTTGTGTTGAAAACAGTTATTTTCAGTAATATTCAACCAAATGTTTTGACAACAAATCCAAAAAATCAGTCAACAGATACTGACTGTTGACTTGAAATTCAAAATTATCTTATTTGCCACCTCTTCAGACCAGACGAGCGCTCATTTCTAGATGGGTTTTCCCGATCAATATCTGGTGGATCCACAATGAATGAGGGCTTTTGTTCATCAATTGATTAATTAATTCAATTCTATTACAATTCTTAATAAATAATTATCACATAATTATGAAAACAAAAAATAAAAACTTTGAAAATAAGAAAACAAATGAATAAACAATAAAATATTAATAATTATTATTAAAATACAAATCGTTTAAAATGCGATAATTTATTCGTTAAATGAAATAAAACACAACTGAATGACATTTTCGTAATTATTAACTCAAAAATTGTTACTAAATAAGGAGGGGATGAATGCGATGGATGGGTACTTCATAAAACGTTTACTTTGGCACAAGTTATGACACTATTGGCTCTTTTGGTTCCTTTCAATCGATAATAAACATTAATATTTTTGATAAACGGGTCATATCTTTGATTAACGATTAATTACATTCCCTTTAATGCTGTTTATATTCTCAAATACTTAAACACATTTCGAATGGATTTTGGTTTTCTTTTTTTGGTTAATACACTTTTAGTCATTTTATATCTCTTTTTAGTGAAAAATGAGAGTTCCTGGAAAATTAGTGACTGTATGAGCAATGCAATCAATGAGTAACAAATGAGTTACAATTAGATTAGAATTTGAAAAGTTAGCCATCAATTAATCGATAAATTCAATGGAAATGTAAAAACTTGCAAATTTGTGCTCACAATTAGTGAATAATAATTATCGTATTAAGTATTTCCTTATTTTTAGATAAGTGTTTAAAAAACTTTCTCAGGCTTTGAGTTATTCTCACCTAAAAATTTAATTTAAACAAAATGTAAGTATAATCTGATTCACAATTATCTAAATGTAAATATTTTGATGAAAAACATGCACTTTCTTGTGATGGACCGTAAAAAAGAAGTTTTAAAACAGAAAATACTGAATAAATATAATTAATATTTAGCTTATGATAAGAAAATTGAAAATATCTATCACTTGAATCAGACATTAATGTCAAACTTCGAACCAAATAAATCTTATCATCAATTTTGTGGAAAAGTGATACCAAAACTCTCAGTGAATATTGATTTTAAAATACAGCCAAAAACAGGATGTGATTCAAACCCGATTCCCGAATCACTGACTATCGATACGATGAAAACCTAATGAATGCGTTTTGGTTTCATTTGAAACGCGATATCAATGGGGATGGGATGCAAATACATCTTAAACCATAATGTTATTAGTTTTTTCACTTTAATTATAACTAAAATGATTGATGAAAACGCATTTCTGGGAATTCGCGACTATTTCTATAAAATAGTTCATTCAATCAAATATAAGTCATTCAATGGATCTTCAATTTTAAAATATTAGCCATTTTTCACATTTAAAAATCATTATTAATCATATTATGTAAATATGTGTTAACACAAACTTACAGTTAAACCATCTCTTCATACGTCAGTCAAATACTTTTAGAAATTTGTTTTCCAAAAAGGAAAGAATATTTGATAAATGATTAGACTTTATATGACTTTTAATGTATTTCTGGATATTTTTATAGACATAAAAACCTTTAAAAAAAAGTTTCAGTTATTATTTGTTAATTAATTCTTACCTCAAAATTATATCTAATTTGAAAAGTTTTGACGCAAATAGACATACGATTAAATCAAATGTTAGCCAAAGTTTTCAATCAGAACTGAGAATTAATAACATAATATCTGTGGCTAATCATTAAATTCTAATGGAAAACATTTGGAGACAATCTGTCGATAAAAAAAACTATAATTACATTCAATTTAATTTTCGAGTGCAATATCTATCAGGAAGTGCTCTAATTCTCGTATTTCAGTACTAATTTTTTCATCAAATGTATAAAAAATTCAATTTATTCCGAATTCTTAGTGGAATAGCGTTGAGATAATAAATAATGTGAGTTTAGAATAATCTTGGTTAGAATAATGTTAGTTAGAATAATCTTGGTTAGCTTTCTATACGAACAATTATTTTCAAATATCATTTAAGGAGTAAAATAAGAGTAAAAATAAATTGAGATAAATTGAGAAAATATTATAAATTTAGAAACAATTAGTAAATCAAATGCCAATTACTGTAAAACCTATACATTAGATCATAGTATTAGCAAAAAGATATTCAATAAACAAATTAGAGTTAAATTAAATAAAGATTCAAATACTGAAGACATTTAAAACATGAGAACTATTGGGTGAAGATATTGGAAGATATTCTGATGCCTCAGAAACAGGACATTGACTTCATGTGTGAGAAACTATTGAGAACTTGTCTGACATCTAATGGTTTTATTAGCAAACAGTGAGACGTTATTTGTGTTGTTTTGTGAGACTATCGGTTGGTTTGAGTATTGAATGAATAGATTGTCTGTTCGTTACGTTTCGCCCATTTTTGTTACGATTGTTTTGTTTGGCTTTTATAATGAATTTTAATAATAATAAACAATTTTATCGCATTTAATACACAAATGGAAGTCAATAACGATTTTATTGAACGACAAAAAAGTTATGTTTGTATTTGTGGCGAAGGATTCACTTCAAACCAGTTTAGTATTCAATGCGATTACTGCAAGGAATGGTTTCATGGATTATGTGTTGCTCTTCACGAGTTTGAGGCCGAAGAGATGGATAAGTTTTATTGTACTAAATGTCAACACTTGTATCCCGGCCTCAAATCTATGCCCAAACCGGTTACTAACAATTGGCGCCACAACCGAACTGATCCCAACCCAGAGGGCAAACCTATTCAATCGGGAACTTCTCTTTTCATTAATCAACTGAAGGACAAGAAATTCAATGACGCGAAGACTGAAGAATCAGTAATTAAACGAATGAGAGGACAACAGTTGACATTCAAAGAACTACTTGTTAATGGGTTTGAAGTACCGATTTTGGTTGAGTCAAAGGATGGCTTAGAGATCACTATTCCCTCAAATTTTTGTTATAAAAATATTTTAGATTATTATACCTCTGATTATCTCTTGGATGTGATTGACGTCAGACGTCAGCTAAACATTAAAATGAAAGCTCAAGACTTTGTTAATCATATGAGTGTCGAATCCGAGCGAAGGATTAATATATATAATTGTATTTCACTGGAAGTAAGCAATAGTTTGCTCTCAAATTCAGTCCGACCGCCAAATATAGTGACAAAAGTGAGTTGGGTCGACAACTACTGGCCCGCAGTCGACGCTAAGCCCTCGGTCTCCAAATACTGCTTAATATCTATGAAGGACTCGTACACTGACTTCCATATAGACTTCGGCGGAACCTCTGTTTGGTATCACGTCTTAAGCGGTGAAAAAGTTTTTTATATAATAAAACCGACGAATCAAAACTTAGAGCACTACGAGAAGTGGATGTCCTCAGACCAAACCAGCGATCAATTCTTTGCAGATATCATCGGTAACGACCAGTGCTATCGACTGAGTCTATACTCAGGACAAACACTATTCATCCCAACGGGTTGGATACATGCAGTGCACACCCCTCAGGACTCTTTAGTCTTTGGGGGCAATTTTCTGCACAGCCTTAACATTGAATTGCAATTAAAAATACGTGAAATGGAAGATAGAATGAAAACTCCGTTCAAATTTCAGTTTCCTTTCTTTGAAATAACGCACTGGTATGCGGCGCCTAATGTTCTGAAATTACTTGAGGACAGCCTTAAACAGAAACCACCCAAACATTTAGTAAGTGGAGTGACAGCACTTATATCACAACTAAAAGTTTGGCACAAAAAGAGTAAAGACTTTCAAAATCAAAATGAGTTTCAGGTCTCGACTTTAGCCCCGAAAGGATTCAATTGTTTTAAATTAATGAAAGATTTGAACTCAACTCTTAAAAAAGCCATTCGTAAACTCGAAGGACAGCCTATCGTTAAAAAGAGAGGGAAGTCTTATAAAGATTTTGACTTAGAGTCTAACGAACAAACCGTCACTTCCTTTCCAATGATTGGCATCACTTCTGAAGATCAAGAAATGATGGACACAACCACTGATGACGTTTTGGGTCAACTCGATTTGGAGGGCTATAGAGATCAGGACCTTATTATCGATCAGACGACTAAACCCACACAAAAGACGAGAACTCAATCAACTGATTCGGAATCGAAGGGTTCTCTTAAACTTAAGCTTTCGATTTCTGGCGCTAAAGAAATACTCGGAACCAATGAATCGGAAGACAATCAAATCGATAGAAAAGACGAAAAGTTTGATTCAAAAACCACTGAAAATGTTTCGAAGAATAGCTCGGAATCACCCAAAAAATCTAAGAAACGGAAAAAAGAGTCGACTGACCAACAGATAGAAGAGGATGAGATCGATAATATGGTCAGAGGACGACCTCAAGACGACGTCTACATATATCTTGATTTAGAGACACCGAATGATGAAGAGTCCAAAAGTAAACCCAAAGCGTCAACAAAAGATGAGTCGTGGGCTCCCAAAGCAAAGGTCACAATCAGAGCCACACCTAAGGCTCCGCGACAGCCCAGGGAAGAGGCTAAGCGATCAGTGGTGGAGACGTCTATTGCGAATGCGGCGGCAAAAATGGAAAATATGCCGCAACCAAAACGACAATACATTAGGAAAAAGGATAAACAAAAAGTTTGTCCGACGCCTGACTCCAGTAATGCAATCATCGATTCTGTAGCCTCTAATTGGACTGACCCTAACAGTCCGTCGGCGCAAAGTAGTGGCCAACCGATTAGCTCATCAATAGCACAGACCAACCAATCCATTCGAACGACAGCCAAACCCAAAAAAGGATTAAAAACTCCAAAACAAAGGCTCCAAAAAATAATGTCTCAGAAAAAACGATTGCATTTTTGATTTGTTGTCGAGATTTAGATATATTGCCAGACATTAGGAGTCAACTCAAAGACAAATGACTGCCATTTTTGTATTTATATTACACATAACGTGTTTAAAGACGGAGACTGAGCTCAGCACTAATTCAGAGCTCATCTAATATTCAATTAATAATATAAGCCTTTTGTAAATATTGGCAATAATTCTATTAACTAATTATTTATATTTATTAAACAGAAGTCACTCACCCATCGCTCCATCCCTTCACTATATTATTGTCTTGAGTTTATTTAATTAAATGAGAGATTTATTGTCTTCACTCAAACTATTGGTTCAAAAAACATTAAATTAATTTCTATTATAATTATTGTCTAAATTGTGAGAATACCTTTAATTTATTTCAATTGAATGGTGTGTCCACTTAAGACAGATCCGAATAAATGTTGACAAAAGTTTGTCTAAAAAATCAAATCAATGAATGGTTTAAAAGAATAGTGGTTTGAATCTTACAATTTGTTAATTCATTAAATCGGATGATATCTGATTTTAGTGACAATAATTGGTATGAGTGTAATCCACTCCACCCCTGTTTTTAAGTCAGACCTATTCTCGTATCGTTTTCTTCATCCAAATTCATGCGTCAAAATCGAGTCTTTTTGTGAACTTTACTTAAAGTGTATTTCTTTAAGTTTTTTGAAGAGACATATCATTGAGTGCTTTGTCCCAAACCAGAGCTCTATATTTATCTCTGAATTGGAGGGTTAACGTCGTTGACACCAACGAAAACGGGCGGAACGACAACTGAAAAACAATTACAAAAAATGTTTTACTGATTTTTGTCCACAAACTTTGATTAAAGGCTTTTGTTTTAAAATCTATCGAAATGTTTATTGAAATGAATGGTTAAGTCCAGTTCCGGATCAGTGTGTCTGCCAATAGAGAAATGGCTGAATACGCAACACTTGTCACAGACTTAAAACAATTAAAAACACGATCTCTTGTTTTATCGATTCAAACAACGAACCAATTTTTATACAACTATTGCCCAAAAAGACTAAATGTCTGAATGACTTTTCAAACGAATGTTTTCGTTCAAAATTTGGGACACTTTTAGCAATTAATTCATCGCTTAATGATTAGGGCGTCAAACATGTGATCAAAATCTAAATTCTATTAATCGTTGATATAATGTCTGCAGAAATAAGTGTAAGCATTCATAAAAAATATATTCAATACTTTTTTCTATACATATAATACATGTAATAACTCTCTGCCATACCTTTTAATAAATATGACGTTCAGAGAGAGTTGTTTTAATACGAATGGCCTTCTCTGACGTTTAGCCTTACGTCAAATACCCATTGTATGCAATCTTTCGGATCCTTATTTCAATCTCTAAATAAGGCCTCAAATATATATACGATTAACGGATTTCGATCACAATTTCGGTCTCTAATCGTTTCTCCAATTTTTAAAAAAAATAATGAGTTAATAGTTTGAGTAATAGAAACAAAAGTGAGTATCGATTAATCAACTCATAAATGGATTCGTTTAAAGACATCATTTGATATGTTTTGTTATTCGATACTTCAAAAGTGATAGTTCTTCCACTTTTACGGGACAGTGGGGGCCAACTCTTGTTACAACTTTTTCTCAAAACTTATTGAATAAGTTTTATCCAATAAAAATCAGACGAATAATAGCTATGAAATAATGGCTGAAATGAACCAAAGTTTTTGTCCTCAATTTCATCAAAAATATTCGTCGATTTGTTTTCAGGTTTTTCTTAACTTTTGATGGATTTTACGATAAATTAATATTCTGTTTGAAAAAATAAAATAAAAATTAGATATAATTTGTTTTGTATTTAATTAAAACTTTTTATAATAAGAGACACAAAAAATAAAAACAAATAAACAGAAAACTTCTTTCATTAAATTAAATTTGAGGTCAATTTTTAATTTGAATATTAAAAGGAAAAAATTATTTTTATAACAAATAGTCTTTTGTCAGACTTTCCTTTGAATTTTTACAGATTTAACCAACTCTTGTAGAGAGTATTCAAAGGAAATTAGTTTTGATCTTGCTTAATGCTTGTCTTTTGTTAAAATGACAGGATAAACTTTTAGTAGTAAATAATAATAATGACTAACTTTTTCTAAATGACATTTCAAAGTTCAACTATAAAATGGTTGAGTAGAAATGTAAACTTGCTTAATTCTCAAATTAATAATATTTGATACATTAAAATATAATCGGAAACATTTATCAAATTATAATAATATATTCGGCAACAAATGTGTGAATTAGAGATGAGTTATACGTTTTAACTTTGAATGACAAACATTTTTTCCTCGATATCTGTTATATTTCGGGACATATTGTGTGTGAGTTTTGAAAAAAGTTTTTTAAATGTGTTCTCATCTGTTGTTAATATAAGAAGAGATTCCGTAAATAGAACGGGATGGGTGTGGACACCAGAGTCGTTCTAACATTGATAGTGGCACTGTTGGCTCTGGCAATGGCACCAACATTCCCTACTAAGACATCGC
>LBFM01019511.1:0-21885 GCA_000988765.1 Achipteria coleoptrata | reverse complement strand
TGTAAAAATGCTTTATAAAGATCCTTTGTACATTGACGATATGACATCCGATCACCATTAATCCGTATTATTTTTCCTTTTATCTTTTTACCACTTTTTGATAGAAGTGCGAAACTCGTGTTGGAAAGAAGTCTATTCAAAAAATGACCTTATTCTATACTTTTTTTAAAGGCAGAATAATTCAATATATCGGCAGGGAGATCCTATAAATGTAGGCTATAATGCCATGCCGATGTTGCTTAAAACTATTTATTTAAGGAAATTACTATGGGCCTAAATTCAGTTTCTGCTGGGAAATCGTTGCCAGAAGATATCTATGTTATTATCGAAATTCCCGCTAATGCCGATCCGATCAAATACGAGATTGATAAAGCAACGGGATCATTGTTTGTTGATCGTTTTATGCCCACTGCCATGTTTTATCCGTGTAATTATGGATATATTAACAAGACCCTATCTCGGGATGGTGATCCCGTCGATGTCCTGGTCCCCACACCGTACCCATTGCAAGCTGGTTCAGTAATCCGTTGCCGTCCAGTGGGTGTTTTGCAAATGACTGATGAGGCAGGTGAAGATGCCAAGATACTTGCGTTTCCCCACAGTAAATTGACTAAAGATTATGATAATATCAAGGATATACAGGATGTTTCCCCATTGTTACGTGCCAGAATTTGTCATTTCTTCGAGCATTATAAAGATCTTGAGCCAGGAAAATGGATAAAAATCAAGGGTTGGGAAGATATAATAGCCGCTAAAGCTGAAATTACAGCCGCATTTGGACGTGCTGGCCGGCAGTCATGACAATAGACCTTATGTCTCTAAGAACAACAGCATGAAAACATATACCCATTCAACTTTAACTCAGTTTTGTTGCTGAGTCTGGCGGTCCATGAGACGCCCATGAGACAGGACAGGACAGGACAGGACAGGACAGGACAGGACAGGACAGGACAGGACAGGACAGGACAGGACAGGACAGGACAGGAAGGGGTCGCTGTACCAAAAACTAAAGCGTTTTTGGTACAACTATTGGATCGACAGATGAAGGGCGTTTTTTTCTTTCGCTGCTTCTGGAGCGCTGTGAGGTAGCCTTAGTGGTTTTCTCTGCACAAAAAGGTGGAGATGGTGCAACCGATGATTCGTTCAACTCGATGCCAAACAAAGAAGATAGATCAGGAGTATCTAATTGTTGATGCTGGTTGAGTACAGTTTGTGCATCAGCCATAGGCGCAGTGCTGCTTGCCTGTTGAATCAATTCCAGTGGATCAACATGGCGCAACTGAAACAGCAATTCTGGCTGAGTATCAAGGCGAGCACCAACACCATACAATGTCGCGGCAATATGCTTGCACATGGAAGCCGAATCAGGACAGTTGCAACGAAAATCAATCTGCTTCGGAACCGGAAACAAACCCGTGCCGCGACCTGTAACTACTGCCATCACGGCATCCGATAGACGCCCTTGCAAAAGCTCTACCAATGAAGCAAGTTGACCTGAGCATTTACGCAGAATGGATTGCCAGAGCTTTAGGTCAAGAGCACCTACAACGATGCTGATATCGTATATTTCCGAGCCGGAAACCAACGCAGTGATTTTTCCTGTCGTGATTTGTAGGTCAATGATCGACCCGTTTCGTGCGTAGCTACGGCCACGAGGCAAGCGGTTGGTATAGTCGCTGTAGGCTTCAAGATTGTCACACCACTTCTTGCCCCAGAAGGTACGCGCGATAGAGCGCCCTTCGATCGTTATCGGCTGACAAATTCGCCCTTGCTTTTCAAGGGATTTCAATTTTCGCTTCGCCTTGTCGCGTCGCTCAGCCACTGGTACGTAAGGGATCCAAGTATCGTAATAACGACTCATTTCTACTCCGCATGACAGACTGTCTCCAGACAGCCCCATAGATTCAAACTCAGGTCTCATCGATGGCGCTGTCGATATCGAGCGATACTAGTTTCAGCAATGCCTCATTGCTCATTTCTGTCAATAGCACCTCACCGCCACTCATAAGAATATCATTCGATAATCCGAGCTTAGCTTCAATCAGCGCATCAATTTTTTCTTCAACCGTACCATGACAAATGAATTTATGCACCAATATATTTTTTTTCTGGCCGATCCGATAGGCACGATCAGTCGCTTGATTTTCTACAGCAGGATTCCACCAGCGGTCAAAATGAATGACATGCGATGCCGCCGTCAGATTAAGACCGGTACCACCTGCCTTGATGGAAAGAACAAAAAATGGCGGTCCTTGTTCCTGTTGAAATTGATCGACCAGTGACTTGCGTGTTTTGACGGGTGTTGCGCCATGTAACAGCAATCCGGGTCGTCCAAACACTCCTTGCAAAAACTCAACGAGAGGCCCAGCAATTTCTCGGAATTGAGTAAAGACTAACACTTTTTCCTGGCGTGCCGCAATGGCCTCCGCAAGTTCACGCAAACGGGAAAATTTTCCACTGTCATTCGGTGCATAAACGCCGTCACCCAACCACTGGGACGGATGATTGCAGATCTGTTTGAAGCGGATCAGGAAAGCCAGCACTGCACCACGTCTAGCGATACCATCCAGCATCTCGATTTGTCTGGCTAGAGCATCTACTGCTTGTTTGTACAGGCTGGCTTGCAATCGACTGAGCGTACAGTACGCCTTAACTTCAGTTTTGTCCGGCAGATCAGCAATAATGTGTTTATCGCTTTTCAGGCGGCGCAGGATGTAAGGTTGCACTAACTTGCGCAATGGTGCATAACCTGTCTGCTCGTTTTGTTCCAATCGGCGAGCGAAGTAGTTGAAAGTTTTGTTGGAACCCAGCAAATTGGGACAGATAAAATCAAACAACGACCATAAATCACTGAGCCGATTTTCCAGCGGCGTACCAGTCAACGCAAGCCGTACACGACTCTTCAATGCTTTTGCGGCTTTCGTCTGTTTCGTGCCCGGATTTTTGATGGCCTGCGCTTCATCCAGTACCACCAGCGACCAAGGTGTCTCCAGCAGCCATGGCAGCCGAATTAAGTTGCCGTAACTGGTGATGATGAGATCAACGTTTTTGCATTGTCCAGTAGGTAGCGTGCCCAGTACCTTGCCTGGCAACACAGAAGAATGAGCAATGAACGTACGCAAGCTCGGTGCAAAGCGCGCGATTTCGGATTGCCAATTGCCGATCAGCGAAGCCGGCAATACCAGCAAATGTGGTCCAGGATCGCCTTCCCGTTTGGCCAACAATAGCAGCGAGATGACTTGCACTGTTTTTCCCAGACCCATATCGTCCGCCAGACAACCGCCCAACCCAAGACGATTTAACCACCATAACCACTGCACACCATCTTGTTGGTAGGGACGCAACTGCGCTTTTAGTTCCGATCCGGGATGTACTTTGCGTACGCCTTGTGGATTGCGTAATCCTTCCAACACATTTTTCAGCCAGTCACCCGCCACCACGGTTGACCAATCGGCAGCATTGGGTGACATCACAGAAGTGCCGTTATTTTCTACCGTTGCACCTGCTAACAATCGCATGCCATCAAGAAACGATATGCCGTTACCGTCCGCATCGTGGTGTATTTTTTTCCAGTGCGCCAGCATAGCATCGAGTTTTGCGCGATCCAGCTCGACCCAACGCCCCTTGAGTCGTACTAGACCATCACCAACAGACAACAGTTTCTCCCATTCTGTCGGCGAGAGTTCCTCGCCATCAAGCGAAAGCGAGACGTTGAAATCCAGCATCGCACCTAATCCCAGTCCGGTAGCGCGGTTGCCGATATTCACTTTTACCTGCGGTCGCGGAGGCTGGTGTGGTTTCCACCAGTCAGGAATACGCACCACGATTCCGCATGCCTCGAATATCGTGATGTTACGTAAGAATTGATATGCATCAGCTGGTGTCCACGCGATTGGATGAAAGATGGCGCCAGAGTCTACCAGCGACTTTAACCACAGACTCTGCTCGGCCGCCTTGTTCACCGGCAGCAGCAATCTGAGCAGTGTATTGTGCTCGCCTGCACCAGCGTACTCTTGCAGTGCCTTCCCTAGCGGTTTGTGCTGCACACGTGACTGTTGCGAAACGCCTGTCGCATAGGTAGCAAGAAACGCAAACGGTGCCTCTGCGTTATCTTTATTTTCGGCAAGATGAAAACAGACGCGTCCAACCAAATTCCAGCTTGGATGCTTGCGCTGCAACCATGCTCGCACGTCGCGGTTTTCATTAGCGATTTCTGTGCGAGCCGCTGCTTGTAAATCAGACCAGAGAACCTCCAGTCCTGCTACATCCAGATATTCCGCTCCGATCATTAATGGGATTGATGCAGCCAGCTTTTCTAGGCCGATGAGAGGCGGCGCAATGTCGGTTTTATTCCACTGATTAACTAAATCTGGAATTGCACAAAGACGTACCATGAAGAGATGCGCCAACTCACGACCGAACGAGAGAGAGGACGGCAACCAGGTTGGCAACTCTACTGCCCCCAAGTGCAATAATCCATAGCCGCTACCACGCTCAAATGCTTTACTGATGCGCGCGGTGGCTAATGGGGATAAAAGAGAATTACCTGGGACAGACCTTAAATGGATGCGGCCCATCGGTGATATTTCGAGAGAAAGAACAGTACCTTCCGTGGATAAGTGCGGCAATGCCGAATGGTCGAGATTGAGTTCGTTTGTCATAAGGTCATAGAATTATGCGGCAATGTTTTTTTTAGTGGACTGCTTTCGAAACCTACTGCGTGGTGAGAGCTCTGTGTTGCGCGGTGACAAGTCATCCTCATGTACTTCTATGGGTATGGGAACGAAGGTTGCGGCAGACCGGGCGCCTTGACTTCTCCCCCACTCGTATAACGACTCGGTTTTTTTGTATTCATCTAATCTGCTTTTGGCTGCTGGTATCATGGTAACATCCAAACGAATTAATACATTGAATGGGTTAATGGTACTTATCCGCGTATCTGAGACCTTGCTATACAAGCGCGGAATGACTACTAATATACCGGCCTAGGTGCTATATTTTGTCTAACGATATTAGACTTCTTTCCAAACCTACTGCGTGGTGAGAATTCTGCGTTACGCGGGGACAAGCAATCCTCATGTACTTACTTGGGAACGAAGGTTGCTGCGCGCCGGGCGCCTTGACTTCTCCCCATTCGTCACGGTTTGGAAAGAAGTCTATTCTATTTTGACCGAGTTACCGCTCCTTCTTGATGTCTGTGAGGTTAAGACGACATTTTTAAGTTTGTCGCAATTATATTTTACCTTTTGATTCCTGCTTATTTTGTTAGTGTGCTGCACTATCTGTGCTGTCTGTGCTATCTGTGCTATCTGTGCTATACGTTCAGGTTGTACTGTGCTTAGGAGGGAGAGTCAAGCAAGGTGATATTACAATTTGGTTTCACTAGCCATAAAATAAGTTATAGGGATTAGCGATGAGAAAAAAAATATGGGTATTACTCATCATCACCACCTTATCACTACCAGGTTGTGGTCTGAAAGGCCCACTCTATTATTCGGGGACGGATTGTAAATAAAAACTCAATAACAATCGCCTACAATAGCCAAACGTAGCCAAACGGTTTTAGACAAACAAAATGGAATACTAATAAATTCTTTTAATATCATTCTATTTAAATCATGAAGCCTTATCAAAATAATGACGGTTAGCTATACTGTCTCGGCAGGACGTAATATGTACTTTTCTAAAATGCATGGCCTCGGTAATGATTTTGTTGTTATTGATGCAATAACACAGAATGCTTGTTTTTCCCCGGAGCTTATTCGTAGATTAGCTGATCGACATCTGGGGATCGGATTTGATCAGATGTTGCTCATTGAACCGCCCTATAATCCAGAGTTGGATTTTCATTATCGTATTTTCAACGCAGATGGTAGTGAAGCGGCTCAATGCGGAAACGGCGCCAGATGTGTGGCACACTTTGTCCGCATGAAAGGATTGACTAATAAACGCGATATTGATGTCGGCACCCAAACTGGGCATGTCAAACTCAGTCTGTTGGAAAACGGCCATATACAAGTCAACATGGGGGAGCCCAATTTTGAACCCCAAGCCATTCCTTTCTTAGCCCCCAAAAAGGAAAAGGTATACAGACTTCCAGTAGCCGATCGTAGCGTATTATGTGGCATTGTTTCTGTGGGAAATCCGCACTGTATTTTAGAGGTAGACGACGTTAGGTTGGCAGAGTTAAGTTTAGGTCCTCATTTAGCATCTCATGCATGTTTTCCCAGACAAGCGAATATCGGCTTTATGCAAATTGTTAACCGCCAACATATCCGCTTGCGGGTTTATGAACGGGGGACAGGAGAGACGCGAGCCTGTGGTAGTGGTGCTTGCGCGGCTGTAGCCGTCGGCATTCAGCAAGAATTATTAAATAATCAAGTTCAAGTTGAGCAAGCAGAGGGCAGCTTGCACGTTCATTGGCAAGGACCGGGTCATCCAATTTATATGATCGGCCCGGCAGCCCATGTTTACGACGGATTGATTCATCTATAACACATGCCCCGAATAATATGGATAATCCGGAGGAAAGAAGGATGTTACATCCAGTCGCGTCAGTCAGTGCCTTACACCCCACTATTGTTTCTCAGGATCTGCAGCAAGTAGAACCGGTGACGTTTAGACAGGTCTTTTCTAGAACAAATATTAAGCATGAAGAGGACTTGAGTTATCGCTACATGCAGCACTTTTCTTGGTTTGAGAATGAATATGTTGCCTCATCAAATGGACGGATTGAGTTTATTAACGAACTAACAGATAACATTATCAACAGGAACCCGTCTAGCAAGGCTCCGTTAACACTTGTGTCTTTGGGTTCAGCTGGTTTACTGATGGAAGTATTCATTCATCAACAATTGCAAAAGGCAGGGTATAGCAATATAAATTGGAGACTTATCGATATAGAGTATAAAGATAACGGATATTTTCAATGCCAGCGCGAATTCCGCAAAAAGGTTTGCCTAAGTGCTGGCAAACATGATCCGTGCTCTCTTAGAGAATTTATGGCAGACCTCCTCAAAGTTAGGGCATTTTCTGTTGAACGAGACTACTTAACTAAGCCGATTGCAAATGAAGATAAAAACCGTGGTGCCATCGTGCTCATGTGTATTGACCCGCCGACACAGATACCGTTAGAGCCTCATCTTGATGTTACAGGCTGCATGCTTATAACAGCGCGTCCAGTAGAAGACGTCACGAAAGCAAATAGCATTTATATTGTCGTGATGGCTTCCGGAACGCAAGACGACCTAAATAAAATAAAACCAACTCTGGCTAGTGGTTTTAGGGCGGCAGCGCTTGACTGTGCATTAAAATGCACATTGAAAACTGACGGAACCTACAACATTAATTTTAGTCCGTCTATCATGGGAAGAAAAATCCATGACGGTGTTAGAGTCTATCTAGATTCAGTAAAAAAAATTGCAGCATCGACACGCCAGTCAATTAAATTACAGCATATTGATAAAGCTTTCGATAAATACATTTCTGACATAACAAAGGCTAACATGTTAGCAACAAAGTTTTACGCTTCGGATTATGAAGATAGCGCGGCAACGCTTTACGATTTTTTTCTTAACAGTAACCATCCAGTGTTATTTGCTTCATTTGAAAACAATAAGACTTCCTTTGGACCGCCTGATGTAGGTGTTGTGTCGCCATGATCTCAAAGCTTTTCATGTCAAAATAAATGTCTATGGATATTTCTCTACTGCTGAATAGCCTAAACGACAAGCAGCGTACAGCGGTGGTGGCACCATGTCAGCATTCTATTGGCGATAACCTGGCTAGTAAGACACTTTTGGTATTGGCAGGCGCCGGTAGCGGTAAAACACGAGTGCTCGTTCATCGTATCGCCTGGTTACTACTAACAAATAATGCCTCTGCGGACTCAATTATTGCCGTTACCTTTACCAACAAGGCGGCAACACAAATCCGTCAACGTATTGAACAGTTGCTCGGCATCAATCCAAAAAACATGTGGATAGGGACCTTTCATAGTTTGGCTTATCGTTTACTACGTATTCACCATCTGGACGCTAATTTGCCGGCAGATTTTCAGATAATAGATAACGACGATCAACTTCGCTTACTAAAGCGTATTATCAAAACGCTAAATATAGATGAAAAACGCTACTCAGCGCGTCAGGCTATGTGGCATATCAATAATAAGAAAAATGCGGGTATTTATCCGCAACAAGATAAACAACATTGTGCTCACGCTTCGGATGCTGTTTGGTTGGCTATCTATCAATTTTATCAAGAAACCTGCTCTCGTGCAGGATTAGTGGATTTCGCTGAATTACTATTAAAAGCATATGAATTATGGCGCCACATACCACCGCTCCTTAGGCATTATCAGGAAAGATTTACGCACATTTTGCTAGATGAATGTCAAGACATCAATCGAGTCCAATATGATTGGATTCGGTTGTTGGCCGGTAATACCGCCCATGTCATGATGGTGGGTGATGATGATCAATCAATTTATAGCTGGCGCGGGGCGCAAGTAGAAAATATTCATCGTTTCTTGAATGATTTTCCGCATACACAAACCATTCGTTTAGAGCAAAATTATCGTTGTACCAGCAACATCCTAAAAGCGGCTAATGCACTGATTGCTAACAATCATTATCGTATGGGAAAAGATTTATGGACCAATAATGCAAAAGGTGCATCGATTTCCCTCTATTGCGCGCAAGATGAGCTAGATGAAGCGCATTTTGTGATCGCCTGTATCAAAAGTTGGCACAAAAACGCTGCCGGATTGAAGGATTGCGCTATTCTGTACCGCAATAATGCACAATCTCGGGTAATAGAAGAAGCATTGCTACGTGCAGCGCTGCCATATTGCATTTATGGGGGCGCTCGTTTTTTTGAACGACAGGAAATCAAGGATGCCATCGCTTATTTGCGGCTCATGATTAACCGCAATGATGATGCTGCATTTGAACGAGTTATCAATACACCCACCAGAGGTATTGGCGATCGCACAGTGGAGGTAATACGCCAGACTGCACGTAAAAAGCAATTGACGCTATGGCAGTCAACTACTGCCTTGCTGCAATCTCGGGTATTGGTCGGGCGAACAGCAGCAGCGTTACAGCGTTTTATTGAACTGATAGAAGCTTTAGACCATGAAATAGCACAGGCGCCGCTACATATCCAAACTGACACCGTTGTGCATGATTCTGGCCTGTGGAGCCTGTATCAACAGGGAAAAGCTGAGAATCAAACGCGAATAGAAAACTTACAAGAATTGGTGACAGCAGCACAGCAATTTAACGAACAGAATGAAGAAAAAACGTTGGCGGCATTCTTATCTCACGTTGCCTTAGAGACAGGGGAAACAGCTGATGGCGCTCAAGATGCAGTACAACTGATGACGTTACACTCTGCCAAGGGTTTAGAGTTCGCCCAAGTTTTTATTATCGGTATGGAAGAGGGGTTGTTCCCAAGCCAACTGTCTCTTGGTGAAATCCAGCTTCTTGAAGAAGAACGACGCTTGGCCTATGTCGGTATAACGCGAGCTAAACAAAAGCTAACCCTCAGTCACGCCAAGCGCAGACAGCAGTACGGACAAACAAGCAATCGCCTACCTTCCCGTTTTATTGGAGAATTGCCAATAGAGTGCGCAAAAAAAGTGCCCTGCTCATATGCCGGCGCGCTCCCCTACCATTCAATCAATTATTAAGCGTATCGTGTTTTGTCTTAAGACGTTCTTTTATACGAGCCGATTTACCAGTGCGTTCCCGCAGATAATATAATTTAGCCTTACGAACAGCGCCACGACGTTTGACGACAATGCCATCGATAACAGGAGAATGCGTTTGAAATACCCGTTCAACACCTTCACCATTAGATATCTTACGAACAGTAAAGGCAGAATGTAGTCCACGATGACGAATAGCAATTACCACCCCTTCAAATAATTGCAGACGTTTTTTGCTACCTTCGATAACCCAGACTTTAATTTCTAGCGTATCACCCGGACGAAATGCCGGTATGTTTTGTTTCATTTGTTCTTGTTCAAGTTGTTCAATGATTTTGCTCATCACATATATCTCTTAAGTAAACAAGCCATTCTTTACCCGTCGTCTTTTAAACTGCAGCTGTGTTGGCCGCGGGCACTTGATAAAATCAGATAGTCCATCTAGGATCAAGGGCTCACCGCCTTGCCGCAATTCGACATACTTTGAGTATCATGGCTATCACTAATTTTTTGTTCTCGCTGAAAGTCGGCTAACAGCCGAGCCTCTTCATCAGTCAACGACATGGTTTCTAACAAGTCTGGTCTTCTAAGCCAAGTCCGTCCCAGAGACTGCTTTAAACGCCAGCGATAAATTTCTGCGTGATTGCCAGAACACAATACTGCAGGAACTTTTATGCCAGCCAATATTTCTGGACGGGTATAATGCGGATAATCCAATAATCCTTTAGCAAAAGAGTCCTCAGCTACCGAATCTTGATGCCCGACAACACCAGGGATAAGACGGGAAACCGCATCCATCAGTATCATAGCAGGTAACTCGCCACCACTGAGCACATAATCACCCACTGACCATTCTTCATCGATTTCCATTTTGATAACGCGTTCGTCTATCCCTTCATATCGACCGCAAACTAGAATTAATTTTTTACTGGTTGCCAGTTCAACAACCCCATTTTGGTCTAATTTTCTCCCCTGAGGTGAAAGATAAATCACTTTTACCGCATCATCAAAAGATTTTGCAGCGCGAATAGCATGCATCAAGGGTTCCATCATCATTAACATGCCAGGCCCCCCTCCATAAGGGCGATCATCAACGCTGCGATGAGTATCCTGTGTAAAATCACGGGGATTCCAACATTGAATGTTTAACAAGCCACGCTTTACTGCCCTTCCAGTAATCCCATAATGGGCAACAACAGAGAACATTTCAGGAAATAGGGTAATAACGCCAATCCACATTGTTTTATACCCACATTGTTTTAAATTACGGCAAAAGGTAAGCGTTCAATCTTAGATAACTAGCCTTTGAAAAAGGGAGGGGATATACCATTTTCCTGCTATGTGATACAGGAACCTGCTCCCCAGTCTACCTGAATAAGCCTGGCTTGAATATTCACTTTTTTGACGACGGACCCGTCAAGAAAAGGTAATAATAATCGCTTATTAACAGTATCCCTATCCTTCAGATTTGTTTTCACGACCATGACATCATTAGAACCAGTTTCGAGCATATCAATGACTTTACCCAATCGATGACCGCAGCCTGTTATCACCTGGCAACCAATAATATCCTTCCAATAATACTGACCCTCTGGCAATGCAGGCAACTGATCAGCATCGACCATAATTTCAATGCGCGCCAATAAACTGGCTTTTTCGCGAGACTCAATACCACGCATTTTAATAAGCAAAGTGTGATGATGGTGCTTGACATCCTCCAGTTCACATGGCTGCCATTGCTCGGATTGCCGAATAAACCAGGGTTGGTAATCGACAATATTGACAGGGTTTTCAGTAAATGAACGTACCCTAAGCCAACCATGGACACCATAAGGCGTACCCAGCTGACCTAAAACAAGGGGCCTTTTTGGAAAAATAAGGCAGGATTTCACTAGGAAAGAGATCCTATCAAGCCACTTTTTTAGCAGTTTTGATAAGTACAGAGACACGCTCAGAAACCGTGGCTCCAAGAGCAATCCAATGGTTAATACGCTGTAAATTCAAACGTAAAGATTCGGCTTGTCCAGATACAATGGGATTAAAAAATCCTACACGTTCGATAAAACGGCCATCACGCGGATTCCGGCTATCAGTAACAATAACTTGATAAAACGGACGCTTCTTAGCGCCTCTACGGGCCAAACGAATCGTTACCATAATATAATTTCCTGAGTTGACAGAAAGAGAACTATACCCAAGGTATTTCAAAAACCAAGGTATTTCGAAAACCAAGGTATTTCAAATTGCAGCTTTGCCGCAAGAGTATGAGCCCTGATTGTAGACTTAAGTGATTCTGGCAAGTAAGCAAACACAGTGGCACTTTGAAAGGGGAAGGGTATGTCGCCCTAAAAATCTGGGCGATACATACCCTTCATACTGCGCATTATCTTTGCTAATCCCCCGCCTTTTATCTTCTTCATCATACGCCGCATATCGTCAAATTGCTTTAATAAGTGATTGACATCTTGTACTTTCATGCCAGAACCAGCAGCGATACGGCGTCTATGAGACCCTCTAATGATACTCGGTTTAGTGCGTTCTTGTAATGTCATCGACGTAATGATTGCCTCCATACGAGGGAGGAGGTTATCGTCGATTTGTGAGGCGACATGCCCTGGTAGCGAAGCTGCTCCCGGGATTTTACTTAACATGTTTGCCATACCGCCCATATTACGCATCTGTTTAAGCTGTTCAAGAAAATCAATAAGATCAAACTCATCGCCCTTCTTTAACTTTTTAGCCAGCTTGTCTGCTTGAACTTTATCGACTTTATTTTCAATATCTTCAATTAGAGACAGCACATCCCCCATCCCAATAATCCGGGATGCCACACGTTCTGGATGAAACGGTTCCAATGCGTCAGCTTTTTCACCAACACCAAGAAATTTGATCGGTTTACCCGTAATGTGACGAATAGACAATGCAGCCCCGCCACGGGCGTCACCATCAACCTTAGTCAGTATAATACCGGTCAGCGGTAACGTTTCATTAAAATTTTTGGCGATATTAGCAGCGTCTTGGCCGGTCATGGCATCAACAACCAATAGCGTTTCAATAGGATTTGCTGCCGCCTGAATGTGCTGGATTTCTTGCATCATTTGTTGATCAGAATGCAGGCGTCCCGCTGTATCAACGATAAGTACATCATAAAAATTTAATCTAGCCTGTTTTAACGCTCGGTTGATAATATCAACCGGTTTTTCCTGGATCGCTGAGGGAAAAAAATCGATCCCTACTTTGTTTGCCAGCGATGCCAATTGCTTGATAGCGGCAGGACGATAAACATCAACCGAGACTGTCAATACGTTTTTTTTATGCCTTACTTTTAAAAACTTTCCCAGTTTTGCCGCCGTGGTGGTTTTCCCTGTACCTTGTAGACCAACCATCAATACTACTGCCGGGGGTTGAGTTGAGAGATTTAAGGTATCATTTGCCGCCCCCATTACAAAAATCAACTCATTTTTAACAATTTTTATAAATTCCTGACCTGGTGTTAAGCTTTTATTAACTTCATAACCAATGGCATGTTCCTTGACACGGGCAATAAAATCACGCACAACGGACAGTGCAACATCCGCTTCCAGTAAGGCTATACGAATCTCATGGAGCGTATCTTGAATATTGTCTTCAGTCAGTCTCCCAGAGCCACTGATATTGCGTAATACACGCGATAACTTTTCTGTTAAATTGCTAAACATCGTTTTATACCCAACTATATGCGGGCCGCGTGGTGATGATCACGTGGCTGTCGTGCCTGTACGTTAAGGGCTGCAGGTCAAGGACTGTACATTAAGCACAATTTATAAATGACTTGCATGAAGTGCAAGATACTGCTTGAAACTTAACCTATCGCTAAGCTCTAGCTCGCGTTGTTTCCTCCATGAGGCTTCTGATTCTGAAACAAACTGCTCTCTTGTTAGCAAGGTTAGCGGTTCCGCTCGTAGTAAGTGACGATAATACTCAGCTAACCTGAGAGCAACAGCATCAAAACCGTCCTTTCTCATAGAGTCTAATATTCTGGCTGAAAAAGTTAAACTGGGATCATCAAAGAAAGAAACTAATTGATCAGAGGCCTGTTGATACTGTGAGCCGCCACTACTATCTAGTATTTCCGCTATTTGACGAAGGTCATCAAATAAGGCTTTTCCTACATCATTTAACGTAGCGCGCTTATTGTTTCCCATGTCAATAGTCAGTCCTGGTTTTCGTCCTTCAAGGACAACTTTATTCCAATTTTCTTTATAATAACACAACGCCTCATTGCTCATTTTTGGGGCTGTTGCTAAGGTACACCAAATTAAAAATAAATCGAGAAATCGCACTTGATTCTCGTCAATCCCTATTGGCGAAAAGGGGTTAATATCCAGTGAGCGTACTTCAACATATTCAACTCCATTTTGCAGTAAAGCCTCTGAAGGAGATTGCTCTGCTTTTATCTGACATTTAGGCCGTATAGGCGCATAAAACTCGTTTTCAATTTGAAGTAAGTTAGTATTTAGCTGCAGATATCGGTTGCCTTGTTTCATCCCTATTTTTGCATATTCCCGTGAAGGAGTCCGCATTGCCCCCTTTATTCCCCTAACGTAGCCCTGTAGATCATTGCAGGAAATAGAAAGGCAGCGTTGTAACGGGTTAACGTAGCCTATAGCGCTTAAGCGCAACGAAGTAGAATAAGGTAAATAACACATACCTGTTTTTGTGCGGGAAAAAGAGATAGTTGTTTCTCGCCCTTGAAAGAATGAAGGAGAAATCGTTGGTGATGCACCAAATAAATAGGGAATAATCCACCCAAAGCGATAATAGTTACGGATCATGCGAAAATAACCAGAAGAAACCCTTACATTCCCCTCTTGTTCGTTTGTGCCTCCCGGGTACTTTTGCCAAAATTCGGTTGGTAAAGAAAAATTATAATGAATCCCTGCAATAAGTTGCATGAATGCACCGTAGCGGTTTTTTAACCCTTCACGATACAGCATTTTAAAACGACCAAGATTAGAAGCGCCATATTTCGCTAACGTAATCTCCTGCTCTGCTTTGATAGAACAAGGCATACTAAGCGGCCACATCCTTTCATCACCGAGGGCACCAGCGGTATATCGATGAATATCACGCAAAAAAATCAACAGATCACTGATATTTGTATGCACCGGTGTGACAAATTCTAATAATGATTCAGCAAAATCTGTAGTGATCCACCTATGTGTCAGCGGTGCGCCCAATGATGCAAGATGATCTGTCGTGGATAACCGCCCCTCAGCGCTTATCCGTAAGGTTTCCCGCTCAATTCCGCGAAAGATTCCTGTCAACGATTCAGGGTATGCTCTCAACCAGGACAGTGCTTGTGATATGTTAGGAATCAAACCAGTCTCTTATCTCAAAAAACGCCGTTCATCTTTATAAAAGATCTATTGCCCATAGGACTTACGCATAACTACTACATAACTACTACATAACTACTACATAAGGCATACCGATTGCCAGTAGAACTACCATATGCAGTATTCCTGCCTGCCGTTTGCGTCAGTCCTATAGCTGAGTGTGGTAATTTTGATTGAATATTTAAAATAAAATCCATTTATTTTTAATGATTTAATATCTAGTAGGTGTTATCAACACGTTATCGTTTAGCTATAACCAAAAGTATGTCAAATTGCAAACTAGTCTCAAGGTATCGTTCATAGTTCCTCCATAGCCTGCGATATTTTCCAGGCATCTAAAAGAATGCTCCAGGAGCTTGTGTTATACATAACGATTTTTTAAAAACCAATGTTTGTCTGTTTTTTATAAAAAGGCAATATACATAAAATAGATTCATTTCAATATATTAAGAAATGAACGCCATTGTTTAATTATTCTTAATAAATGACGAATAATTGATAAAAATCCCTAAAAGGGATATGCCCATCACATTTCTGACTGGTAGTCCTTTTGTTTAGGATGAAAGGACCTATTCTTACTATCAGTCATCCAGTCATCCAGTCATCCAGTTATCTCGACCTGTCAGATCTTGTTTCATGACAGATAATAAATAGAACAAGGGAACTGTTGCAATGAAATGCGTAAAGGACGCTATTATCTGGCTAAGCGTAGCATTAATCGGGGCTGTTGCCTTCGGCATGTTAGCCTTACACCGTGGCGAACAAGTTAATGCCGTGTGGCTAATTATCGCTGCAATCTCTTGTTACAGCATAGCTTGGCGTTTTTATAGTTCGTTCATTGCTAAAAAAGTATTTGAACTAAATGATAAACGCTTAACCCCCGCAGAACGTCACAATAATGGTCTAGACTATGTTCCTACTAATAAATGGGTGTTATTCGGCCATCACTTTGCAGCCATAGCAGGAGCAGGCACTTTAGTAGGGCCCATTTTGGCGGCTCAAATGGGTTTTTTACCTGCAACGATATGGATACTGGTCGGCGTCATGCTTGCCGGCGCGGTACAGGACTTTTTAATCCTATTCATTTCTACCCGTCATGACGGACGCTCTTTAGGAGAAATAATCAAGCAGGAACTGGGCGTCTTCGCTGGGGTCATTGCCATGCTAGGCACCCTAGAAGTGATCATCATTATTCTATCTGCATTAGCGCTGGTGGTAGTAAAAGCGCTGACAGAAAGCCCCTGGGGCTTATTTACTATTGCGGCTACTATTCCTATTGCGCTATTTATGGGGGTTTATATGCGGTTTTGGCGCCCCGGAAAAATTGCAGAAGTTTCATTGATAGGCGTAGCATTAGTCATCGCTGCTATTATTTACGGCGGTGATATCACTGCCGATCCTTACTGGAAGGAGTTCTTTACGCTACGTGGAACTACCCTAACTTGGGCACTGATCATTTATTGTTTTATCGCTTCAGTCATGCCTGTCTGTTTCCTGCTAGCACCGCGTGATTATCTCTCTACCTTTTTAAAGATAGGCGTCATGCTCGGCTTGGCGGTCGGTATTATTTTCACCATGCCAGATATGAAAATGCCAGCAGTATCGCACTTTATTGATGGCGGTGGCCCCGTGTTTGCCGGCAATCTCTTTCCGTTTCTGTTTATCACCGTCGCTTGCGGGGCAATTTCAGGTTTCCATTCCTTGGTTGCCAGCGGTATGACACCAAAATTGATAAAATGCGAAAGCCATGTGCGTTTTATTGGCTATGGTGCCATGTTGACAGAATCCTTTGTCGCTATTATGGCGCTGATTTGCGCGGCGGTTATTGAACCTGGTGTGTATTTCGCCATGAATTCACCCGATAGAATCATTGGCACTACAGTCGAAAGCGCCGCGCAAATTATCAATAATTGGGGATTCGTTGTCAGCCCAGAAATGCTAAAGCAAATAGCGCAAGATGTCGGTGAGAGCTCAATACTCTCTAGATCAGGCGGTGCTTCTACCTTTGCTGTAGGGATGTCTTATATCATCAGTGAAGCGTTTAATAATCATCATATCTTAGCCTTTTGCTACCATTTTGCTATCTTATTTGAAGCACTATTTATTTTAACCGTTGTTGATGCAGGCACGCGTGCTTGCCGTTTCATGATACAGGATCTGCTGGGAATATTCGTTCCACGAATAGCTGATAATCGTTTCTGGTCAAGCAATATCGTTGGCAGCGCTATCGCTGTAGCGGGTTGGGGTTTCTTAGTTTATCGTGGCGTTATTGATCCACTTGGTGGGATCAATACCCTTTGGCCATTATTCGGGATCGGTAACCAGATGCTGGCTTCTATGGCGCTAATTCTTGGAACAGTGGTGTTGTTTAAGATGAAAAAACAACGTTATGCATGGGTTACCATCCTACCAACTATCTGGTTATTTGCCACGTTAATCACGGCAGGTTGGCAGAAAATTTTTCATGACGATCCGCATATCGGCTTTCTGGCCCAAGCAAAAAAATTTTCTACTGCTCTACAACAAGGTCTGGTTACAGCCCCCGCCAAAACCATTGAAGAAATGAATAATATCATTGTAAGCAATCAGGTTAACGCTGTTCTCTGTGCCTTGTTTATGCTGATAGCAATAGTTATGTTAATCAATGGATTGTCTGTTATTAGTCGTGCGTTGAAGTCCAATATTCCAACCGTTCAAGAAACTGAAGTGAAGTTATATGAGTCAGATTCATGGCTGATGCAAGGCTCTCGTTTCAAGCGTCCACGTTGGTAAAATACAGTGTTTTATCTGAGTATAAATAACAAAATTGAACCAAAAAAATACTGGCGGTATCTCAAATTATCTATCAGGCTGTGCCGGCAGAGTTTACGGTTGATGGTTGGTGTACAGGATTATGAAAATTATCTTAATTACTTACAAAAGCAGCAGGCAAAAAAAATACCGATGACAAAACGCGAGTTCTATTGTCATTGTTTGGAAGCGCGCTTTTCCAACAAAAAAGGAACATTAGGAAAGTGCCCTTGTTGACATTTTACCGACCAGATAATAAAGCGTTCATCTGTCGCAATGTTTCTACAGGATTTTCTGCATGAATGATAGGCCTCCCAATTACCATGTAGTCAACCCCTATCTTAAATGCTTTTTCTGGTGTGACCACTCGGCGTTGAGAGTACGTCTCGCTACCCTGTAGACGAATACCTGGCGTCACCAACATAAACTCTGAACCATACATTTGCCTCAGCGCTGAAGCCTCTTGAGCAGAACAGACAACACCGTCTAAGCCGCAACGATAGGCCAATTTTGCTAAGCGGTTGGTTTGGCGTGCCGGACTAGAATTAATGCCTACCTGACGAAGATCTTGGTGTGTAAGGCTAGTCATGACTGTTACTGCAATTAATAGTGGTGCCTGTTGACCATAAGGTAACAATGCTTTCTTGGCTGCCATCATCATCCTGGTCCCACCAATAGCGTGAACATTAACCATCCATACGCCAAGTGAGGCAGCCCCAGCTACCGCCTGTGCTACGGTATCAGGAATATCATGAAATTTAAGATCAAGGAAAATTTTAAAACCGCGCCGTTGTAAGTCTTTTACAAATTCTGGACCAAATAACGTGAACATTTGTTTACCAACTTTTAGCTGGCAGTCCTGCGGTACAATGCGATCAAGAAACGCCAAGGCGGCCTCTTTGTTAGGATAATCCAAAGCGACAATGATCGGTGACTTGCTATTATCATCCGGCTTGCTAACAGCGCTTGTTTTTTGTTTAAAATCCATGTTTTTTACAGGTTGACTTGGTAGGCTGATCACGTACAGGTTTGACAGAAGCCCAAATCCGGCACGATGGACAACGCCAGTAAAGAGAATGGATAGCCAAACCACATTGCTGGCAATAATAACCCGGTTTAGCGCGGTTCTGTTCCTCTAACATGTTTCTTAATAATAATAAACTTCCTTTAGGTTCCTCACCTGTTTCTGACAGATGATAATCTATCATACGACAAAAAAGCGGCACCGTTGGATGACGTTGTAATTGAGCGCTCATCCAGATTTTTGCCTTATTCCTGCCCTCTTGCTTTTCTATTATTTTCCCTAATATTAGCACTGCCAACGGACCAACATCTTCCTTTACGCAACGCTTAAGAAAAGCAATTTCACGCTGTGCTTGCCCAAGTTTTTGATAGCAATCCTTTAGTAACGGCAATATTTCATTCACCATCTCTTTATCTTGCTCTAACACCTGCTCAAGTACAGTAATGGCTCTGCACCACTTACCCTGTACGCTAAAAATCTCCCCACGCATCATGGAAATACGAGCACATTGCTTATCCGCTTCAGCGGCTTTGGTTAATAAATCCAGTGCCTGCTCGAGACGATTGCCTTTCATTTCCTGGTTCGCTAATTCGCAATAAAAGTAAGCAATCTCAGTTTGCTGATCTATCTTGCTATGTTTTATTATTTTTTTAGCAATTTCAATAGCTTGTAGCCAATTACCCTCAGCCTGATACATGATCAATAATTGTTGTAAGGCAACGTCACGAAAATCTTTTTCTTGAACCAACTGGATAAACATATTTTCTGCACGATCATACAATCCAGCGGCCATATAATCACGCCCAAGTTGTTCGATGGCAAACAAACGTTGCTTAGCCGTTAAGGAAGGATTTTCCATTAATATTTGATGAGTATGAATAGCACGGTTAATCTCGCCAGTAGTACGAAAAAGATTGCCTAACAGTAAATGTGCTTCAACGGCAGAGCCATCTTCTCTCAACAGGTTAAGAAATAACGCTACTGATTTATTGTTCTGATTAGAAAGTAAAAAATTAACATCAGCTACCCTTTCTTGTGATAGACGTCTCCTCTGTTGTTGCCCTTGCAAAGCATTTCTGCGCCCCATATACCAGCCATAAGCGGTAGCTACCGGTAAGAGCAGAAATAACAGCTCTAGCATAGAAGATTATTCCTTGCCGACGGCAGGCGACGTGACGCTCATTTTATTAGTTGAAGGTGATGTTAATGGCAATTCAAGTCGCTTAATTTTACGCTCAGCCCGTCTCAGGGCAATACGTAACCGCAGGTAAAAGAGATAACAAATAGCCCAACCCAATCCAAACCCAATGCCAAATATTGTTGCCAGTAATGTTGAGATTCGATATTGGCCTTTGGCCAATATATAATTGACAGTAATGACCTCATCATTACGACTGCCGAAGGCAATCGAAATAACAAAAATTAACAGCATCAGTAAAAACGTCAGAAAATATTTCATCGTTTTTTCCAAAAAGAAATAGAAATTTTAGCATTTTACTATCTTAAGACTTACGCATTCTTAGGACTTACGCATAATGACTAAATAAGCTATACCTATTGCCAGTAAAACTACCATATCTAAAACTACCATATCTAAAACTACCATATCTAAAACTACCATATAGCTGAACGTTTTAATTTTGATTATAAATTTAACATTCAACTCGTTAATTTTAAAAGCGATTTATAGTTAATTCCTACTATCATGACATTATCGTTTGGCTATATTAGTATTCCTGCCTGCCGTTTGCGTAAGTCCTATCTTTTACGAGTTTCGCACTTCGACAAATAAAGTGGTAAGGAGAGGGGGTATTGGACCGTCTGGCAATACTAGACTGTCATCGACAATCCCATTGCTGCGCAGTGACTGTTAGCGGATCTCTAGATAGCTCAGTGCGAAACTCGTGTCTTTGTTAATAGGCCTCTTTCTTAACCCTGACGAATGGAGAGAATTCAAGGCGCTACAGCGTGCAGCAACCTTCGTTCCTAGGCGAGTACATGAGGATGTGCTTATCCCCGTGCACGCCGCATTGTACTAGGCAAGTAGGTTGGGAAAGAGCAGTAGATTGGGAAAGAGCTAGTAGGTTAGGAAAGAGAGAGGTCTACTCTTCATGTTTCTTGCTGATGCACGTAAATAGTGAATAGCAGCATTGTGTCAATACACAGGTTGTACTAACCAGTATTGTGCTAATGATAATGGAACCTATTAGATCCTGTGGCCAATGCATGCCGAGGGCTAAACGGCTTCCCATCACCCCTGTTGCCCATATCATCAATAAAACAACGCTTTTGTAACATTTCCTAGACCATAAGAAACCAACAGCTAATAAAGCCCAATTTGCAGCAAAGGTGCTATGCCCTGAAGGAAAGGAAAATATGCTGGTAGACTGCCAATCATCACGCAACCAGGGGGGAACTCGTTCTGTTTGAATGTCAATAGCTTGTTTTAGTAATGCTACACGTTGTTTAGGAGGTAGCGTATAAAAGGTCGTTTTATTGATAGCCTGTATTGATTCGAGCCAGACTACAAACGGCCGAGGTTCCTGGACGTGTTTTTTAATAAACGAGTTAATTCCCCAGCCAAGGCTACTCACGGTTAATAGTAGCAAAAATAAACCTAATCCTAGCTTCCAGTTAACTTGCAGGCACCTAAAGAAGCAAAATGCTAATAAAACAGTAGTCACTAAGCCACCCGGATAACTCACCGTTTGCGTCAACCCATATAGCCCCCGTAACCACAGTGTATCTTCAGTCGGTTGCCAGCGCCAACCCGTCAACCATATTATTGAGGGCATAAGTACTAACATCGCTGCTGCTATCAGTACCTGTTTTACTATAATCAAGATCGACTCCTTCTTATGAGCTTCTTTATGGTAGACCTCTTTCCAAACTTACCGCATGGTACTTTTCTTTGTTGCGCGGTGCTCGCAATCTTCATGTACTCCAGGGCAATCGGGTGAATAATATCTTGCAATTAATGTAGA
>LBFM01019301.1:3888-15525 GCA_000988765.1 Achipteria coleoptrata | reverse complement strand
GAGAGAGAGAGAGAGAGAGAGTTATCAATGCTATAATAGTTATAAATTATTTGTCATTAAGTATTTAATGCAATAAAGTGTTGACAACTTTATTATTAATTTATAATAGGCTTACATTCCATTATGTATTTATTGATTTTTTATTTTCAAAATACTTTTTGGCAAATATTCTATTTATTGGAGAAAACATTGAAATCAAAATATTCTCTTCATTTGAGTTTACTTTAAGCCACGTCTGCTTTAACTTAATTTTTTAGAGACTATTTTAAAACTAATTTATATGTATATCCGTTTAATTTTATTTTTAGCCACTAATAAATTGATAGATAAGTTAATTTTAATTTAAAATGATTCAAATCAGTCATCTTTTTTATTGGAATAATGTATTGACCTTTTTTCTCTCTAATTGAAGTAATTAGACTGTAATAGTAATATAACTATTCTGGTAATTTCAATATAATATATATTGGATTATAATTAAATAAAATTTCAAAACATTTATCAATTTTTAGTTTAACTTCCAGTGAAATGTTTCCCAATTCAATATTCAAGCAATAAATGCAGTGAAATAGCAATAATATTAGCAAAACTGTGAGAATAGTGATTCGAATCTAAAATTTTGTATTATTTAGAGAAAAAATAGGATAAAATTGTATGAAAAATATAGAAAAGTGGAAATTGTTTTAATTTGTTGTATTTGTTTGGATAGGTTTTGGTTATTACTTTTGATCGCATGTTATCGTGATTTTAAGACATTCAACACTTCACGCAATATATCGTGTGAATGGAGAGATGGATCGTCTGACAACTCTGTCATCAAATATGATGTCTCATTAGTGAACGGCCATCCGAACAGCGCTTCCAATAAGCCTTTGGATTTTGACCACCAGTTCTCGTTTGAACAACAGGTCTCTAATCATTTAATATTTAAAAAAGGATAAAATAAAAATTTGTTGTCTATTAATGTTTAGGATCTGTCGCTCTACATATTATTGATAATATTTTACATAATCCTGACCTCTGCACAGCTCTATGCGTTCAGTTCCCAAAAGATCCGTAATTTACTCACATATTTATTCACGATTTCACTCTCTATGCACTGTTTGTCCTATTTTTTTGTCGGATTACATAAGATAGTGTTCGCACACGACGGTCAGGGCTTTGAAATATTGAATACTGTGGCCGATATTATTAGGATATTATCGCTGGTAATTCATTAATTAATTACTCATATTTTCATTTTTTTAATTCTAATCACAATTTTTGATATTTTAAACACTTTTTGTTTTATTCCAACAATTATTTCAAATCAAATACTCTTTCCATTGAAAGGCTTTGTTTATCCTATTTGTGATGATAATCGCAAAGGGATGGCCCGTCACTAAAGCAGAGATAAGTGCAAAACCATTAATATTGATGGCATGGCTTCTCTATATTGTTATCGAAATCGCATTATTTATTTGGATTAAGGTTTGCCATAATTTTATTGAATGATATTTTTAATAATTTGATGGCTTTTATAGCATTCGGTAAATTCAATCGAAGAGATTGACGAATACCACACATTTCCCGGTTGGATAAGTCTGGCCTTTCGGGTGATTCTAATGATGTGGTTCTTATATGAACTGAGACTCTCAATGATGTTAGAACAGGACCAGAAACGACTCAAATTCTATTTGCATTTCGGGGCGGGTATTCTGGTGTGGTTCGTACATTTGCCACTCGTAGCGATGGTCGCACTTCAGATCGAACTCATGTGGAGAACTAAATTGATTTGCGGTTAATATTTATTTTATCCAAAACTAAATCCCAATTAATGGTTATTTTTTGTTAGGCTTCTCCTCTGCGGCTGATTTCCTGGCCTACGCTATAGTCACACATCTTATGTGGCCGACCCGTCAGAATCACCACTTCCTGACTCATCAGAATGACATCGATTATACAGAAGAGCTCGAGTACTACGACGACAGCTCTATCTCTCATTCCGAGACCTATAACTTTACGAATTCAAACTTTAGAGGCAATCACTCAAACATCAGTTCAAACGGATATTCTTATGATAATCACTTGAAATGTGATATAAAAACTTAATTTTAATTAATTTAATTTAATAATAGATATTATTTTTAATTTTATTTATATTCGATTTCTTCCAATAGTTTTCATTAATTTTTTGGTCAAATATTTTTGAATGTAATTTAATATACATTTTGTGCCATTCATTCATTAAATCAATTTTTTTCAATTCATTATAATATTAGAAATAAATTAATAGAAATGTGTTTCAACTTTTAGTTTGAATTTTATTTTTATCATATGTTTGCATACATTCTTTCAATTTTTGAACCAATGTTTGACATTTTCTCCAATCCCTGTGCTCTGCCATACAGTCCTTTATAACAAATATATTGTTTAAAATGGTTTAAATAATTAAAAGTCCAGACCTGAAGTGAGTAATGAATTTCTTTACACCCGGTTTTGTTTAGCATTGTTTCCAACGGATCCTCTTCTTCGTCGTCACCAGATTTAACACTTCTCTCATAATTATGATAACCTGAAGACGACATACTCTCAGCCTTTAAATCAATAAATAATTTTATGACAAATTAAATATAAATGTTTTAACGAAAAATAAAAACTAAAATAAAAACAAATGTCTATTGATTTGAATGACTGGAGTGAAGACATGCGCTCTTCACTCAACACAACAGACAAACAAATCCCTGTTTTTGGCATCACTTCTGCCATCAGTTCTGCCATTTTTCTGTTTATTTTAATTTTTAAGGAAAGATAATACAAAAATTAATTCAATTGAATAAATAATTTACACAAATGTTTAACAAATAATTAATAATAAAATTGATTAACAAATAAAAGATAAGAGCAAAGAGTGGGACAACTGTTTAGTAATAAATTGACTCAAATATCAATCGTGTGTTAACTGGATTTTATTCACAGGTTTTATGTGTTGTAAATGTGTTTTAATTAAATGATATTAATATAAGTGATTGAAAACATACGACACTAATAGAGGTATTGAAACAATGAGTACAACGAATACCACATTTTGGAAGCAGTGGTCAACCAATTCCTCGAATACTAATACTAATACTAATAGTAATCCCAAATTTCCCGGAAGAGTAATCATGAAAAATAATAATCAGAATAAAAGTAGTGAACAATCAAACCATTACTCTAAACAAAGGACTAGTTCTCTGTCATCGATGACATCGACGCCAACAAAACAGTTGAATACAAACAAATCGAGTGCTAATCATAAGAATCACCACAAGAGGAACAACTCTTCAAGTTTTGAAGTATTCACTGCCAGTTGTGACGACGCCTGGGATTCAAATATTGATGACTGTCTTCAGACTAATACTAATAATCGGAATCATTTATATGCGAATAATTGCAATCAATTGAATACTGACTCGATTTCCACTAATTTATCCGCTCTTATGATCAAAGAATTGGTAATTACTTTATAATTCATTTAACAATTGTTTTATTATTTTATATCAAATATATTATGTCTTATATTATATAATATTTTGATTATCTCTTAATTTATTTATCATTAATTTAATCAAATCTTTTATATTTTTCTCAGTTTTCAAATAATTAAAATTGAATTTATTTTTCTATTGATTTGAGTAAAACTGATAATAAGTTTATTAATAATTTGTTTGTCAATAAATGAATAACTGATTCCATGGTTTACTTAAATGATAGCCTTCGACATCAAAGCCAATGAAACCGGTTTTCACTACAAATACATCGAATGAGAGTAAAACTAATAAAGAAATTAAAATCGATTCCAAACTCAATAATATCGTCGAAAGTCACCCAAAATTAGAGAAAATTAAGAAAATCATATTTGAAGACGAAGTGACGGATTTAAATCAATTACGATCCCTCGCGTGGGCCGGGATTCCCAATCAGATCCGACCCATTACTTGGAAACTATTGTTGGGTTATTTACCGGTTGTTCGCTCCAAAAGAATTCAAAGTCTTGAGCGAAAACGGGCTGAATATCAGAATTTGGTTCAACACTACTATAATAATAGAGCAGAAAATGACGAGATATGGCGTCAGATCCATATAGACATACCTCGAATGCAACCCTTAATATCAATATTTCAGCAAAACTTAGTTCAGGGAATATTTGAACGGATTCTCTATATTTGGTCGATAAGACATCCGGCGAGTGGTTATGTACAGGGAATGAACGATTTGGTCACTCCATTCTTTGTCACTTATTTATCGGAATTTATTCCGGGAAACGCTTTATCTAAAGTCGAATCTTTTGATGTCTCGACTCTAACCGAAGAGACATTGAGTGGTATCGAAGCCGACTCTTTTTGGTCGTTCACTAAGCTTTTAGATTCAATTCAAGATAACTATACGTTCGCACAGCCAGGCATTCAAAAATTGGTACACCTTTTGTCATGTGTTATCTCACGAGTGGACAGACAACTGCACGAACATTTGGAGAGACATTCCGTTCAATATTTACAGTTTGCCTTCCGATGGATGAATAACCTATTGATTCGGGAAATACCGCTCCGATGTATTGTTCGCCTTTGGGACACATATTTAGCAGAAGGAGCCGTAACTACAACTGCAGTACCCGTTTCTAACATTCAAAACATGACTCTAAACAATAAGGATAGCGCCGAAGGTATTAATGAGTTTAATAGTTGGACATTAGGTTCTGGTACACCCTTTTCGAGTGCTTTCCATCTCTTTGTTTGCGCCGCTTTTCTTAGATTTTGGTCCAAAAATCTTTTACAAGAAAAAGATTTTCAGGGATTAATGTTATTATTGCAAAATTTGCCGACATTTCACTGGACAGACAATGAGGTACGGCTTTTGGTGGCCGACGCCTATCAGCTTAAGTACACGTTTTCACCAAATCATCTAAAAGTTTGAAAACATTTATTCATTAATAATAATATTATTCTATTTATTGTTTGTTTAAAAAAACAATTTTCAAATGACTTATATTTCAGTAGTTTTTATTTAAAAACAAAACAAAAAATTGTTTAAATTGTAATAAATTTTATCCAAATCTTATCAAATTTGATGAATAATTTCATTAAATGTTATGTAAAACTCGTAAACATTTCGTTAACATTAATTGCGTTTTTCGTCTGTTGAATATAAAAAGGTTTTTGAGTTTAGTTTTTTGGAAATATTTTTATAAATTGGATAATAAGTTAACTGTTTTTCAATGTGTTCTCAAATCGTTGTCTTTTATTAATATTCAATACTTTGAATGATTTTTTATTAGAAAAAGTTTAGAATATATTAAAATCTAAACATTGTTTTAATTAACACTTTTAAATAAATATAGTATTCTCTCATTTTTGTCACATCTCTTACAGCAGTAGTGTTGACAACAATAGTTTCATTGATTGTCACCTAATTATGGTTTGATAATTAATAGCAACCGACTATTTCAATGTTTTTAAGTTATACTTTTTTACACTAATTTAGGGCTAAATGTAAACATTTTTCATGTTTTTTTGTGAATAGATTTAACATTACTTATACTCAAATAAGGGTTAAATTATAGGTAATAAAAATCAAGTGACAAAAATGAGATAATACTGTATATAATAAATCATTCATTAAATTATTGCAAATCATTTTAAGCCAAAAAAATGTATCGATTTTTTCTTTTTATATATAAACTATAAATATATATAAAATCTATTGAATATAACTTTTAAGTAAACTTAGTTCACAATTAATCAATTGTTCGACATTTGAATTATTGTATTTGAATTGCGGTTCTGTTTTCGGATAAGCCATTAGTAAAATCACAGATCGATTCGCCAAAAATTTGTCGATTTTCTCATTTAAATACATTAATGGTTCGAACTCTGGATTAAAAATATCGGAAAAGTTCTCTTTTTGAGTCCATAAATCGAGTTCAGCTGAAAGTTAAATATAAAAATAAAACAAAAATTTGTGATAAAAATATTAATTACATTAAATAAATAATTCATTTAATTAATTAATTTATTTATACCTCTATTGAAATGAAAAACTCTGAGAAATGCCAACAAATGTCTGTCAATTGGTTGTGACTTATCATACAAACGATATAAACCGGAAACATTTATATCCAATCTTTTACATAATTCATATTTTTGGTTATATAACGAATCATTTCGACTAATTCCTAGTCTCAAAGGCACGAAATCATTCCTATTATCGGTGTATACAAACCCGTTGTGAACAAAAAATTCTCCGTTAGATCGCGAACCGTAATATATATATATCTTTAATATAAATATCAATAAATATATAAATATTGAAAAAATGTGTTCACCCAATCAATGGTTTACCTGTTCTCCACATTTGAAATCATTCATAGCCCGACAAACACCAGAGTCAGTGCTTAAATCAAAATCTGTTGAAAGCTTTAAGAATACAATTGAATATTAAGTCTTATGAATATTAAAACAATTAAATGAAAACCTTTCCGTGTTTGTGATTAGACATATCCCAAAGCGGAATGAGAGCACTGATCATTGAGTGGCCATCAGAGGAAGGGATCGAATTTTGTCGTGTCATTACTGTCGAAACCGCCCAACTGTTGGAATAAACAAACTTTCAATAAAAATAAAAAGATTTTTTTGACGGTTTACTCATTTGAGAAAAGCCCGCATCGAATGAATTCATATTTTTATGATTAAGTTTTCTATTTATTTATTTTAATACCGTTTTGAAAATCAATAGTTTTTTGTTAACTAAAAAAATGTTTAAAATGTTTTCTGTATTTTGTTATTTATTTTCCACTATTATATTAGTCGAAGTCAGTGCTCAATATATACCAATATCTCAATGGCTATTTGGTCAGCCATATCCTAACCATCATTTGCTAATAGAAGACAAAATCCGAAGAAATGGTCAGCAAACAGACGAAAATCATTATTTAAGACAAAATGTGATGAATATTCCTCAGCAGACATATAATAATCACTTCAACAATCATTTGTGGCCTTTTCTCGTTTCAAATCAAAACTACCGACAATTATCTCATCACAAAACACAATATCCATCGCCCTATGAATTAAATATTGTGAGTAATTCCCAAATCAATCGAAATCCAACTCTTATTAATAGAAATAATGAAAACAAAAAAATGGAAAATAATCCGCAAATTTCGAGAAAAGAACATTTAAATCAAAACTTAAGGGGAAATTCCGGTAAAGATTTGAGAGACAACTCTTTTGTCAATCATTTAATTAGAGATAATGAACGCCAACCATATATTAACCAACAAATGATGGCACCATTGGTTAAATCAAACACAGAATTACAACAAAAACCCGTCCCTATTATGGCATTTGAACCTATGATGAGTTTTCAACGAGTTGTTCACCCAATTAATAGTCAACCACTAGTGCCGACCCCTCAGATATCACCTCTGTTTTCATCGACAAACCCAACAGCAGTTGTAATAAGAAATGATTTCGAAGACAAAACAAATAAAAAATATAATGAAATCAAAGAATTCGAAACAAATCCTGTATTTTATTCTTCGAATGATTTTATAACGAATTCAAATGAATATTTTAGGAACAGACCATTGCCTTCAAATCATGAATCGCGTCAATTTGTAGAGCAGTCAATTGTGAACAGCACTGGAAATCGTTATAATTATAAATACATTTTGGCTGCAATTTCTGCGACGATTGCGATAATAATTATATTAATCGGAATAATCGGAGTATTAATTTGGAAGAGAAATAGGTCTTCAAATAGTAATCATTCAAATACTTGGACTACAAATACAAGTCATTCGCAAAACCGAACAAATGATATGAATTCCCGATGGTTTCCGACCTGTCGTCTCAACACAACACCTAATATTCGATAGAAATATAATGTTTAATGTCTTACCGATAGAGTTCATAAGTGAAGCACTTTTTGAACGATAATTTATTTGCCATTTGATTGGTTTGTAATTTGTTTGAAAAATAAGCGAATTGTCGACCAATACTTCGCTTCAGTTTAATCACTTCTTCAAAAACTTGTGAACCTTTCAATTGATTTATATCTTTTTCAGACAAATACAGAACAGTTTCATAACTGGAGGGCAGACATGAAAGGTATGGCTTCCAAAATGAATCTGTTTTACAGTATTCGTCGATTAGATGTAATGCCAGCACTATATTAGGCATATGTTGTAATAATGAGTCCTCTTTTATGAACAAAGCTTTAAATCAATTCAAACATTAAATCATTAATTAATTACTAATAATTCAAATAATTTTAACCAAAACTAAAGAATACCTAAATTTGGGTCTTTAAGAGCTGTTTCACAACTAATCATAACTTTTCGGGGAATATCGAGAATAACTTCGGATTCATTAATGTCTTTAACAGCTCTTAAACCGAATCCTTGTCTGTCGTCCATCCAATCGATGTCTACTTTAGACAAATCGATACTATTGTCACTCAACCACTCTTTAAATGTAATCCAATTCTGTTCTTTACGTTTCGGTAATTCAATCGTTAAATCTATTATTAATTAGTTTTAATAATTTATTTTTTATTTAATTTTAAGAATAATTATTATATTAAAAACCTTTTTCTATGGCAATGATATCATCGGTGAGAGTATTAATGTCTTTGTGTTCGTCCATAAGTAGAGTGTTATTTGTGGTATTGTTCTTATAATAAGTGCACTCTATTTCAATATTTCAATATTTAGATAAATTAATTAAATAATATTAAATTCAAATACTTTTGAGGAGTTCTTCAATCATTAAAACTCTTCGTTTGTTGTCTTTAAAACTTAATTTTGAAAATTGTTTACTGTTTTCATCCACTTTTGTCCCCATATTTTGTTTGGATTTCTTTGTCATTATTTAAACGTTTAATAATAAAAATTTAATTAAAAATATAAATCAAAATTGTATTTAAGGCACAAAAAGAGAAACAGTTTTGAGAAACATTTGAGACATAAATTTAAATGTCTTTAAATGGAAATCAAAACAAAAACATTAATTTTTGGTTAGAGTTTGCGCTTTACTTATATTAAAAGTCTAATCATTTTTTCAAAAAATCATATGATTTTTAAAATAATGATTTCTAATATTTTTTACACAATTTAGACATATTTTAAAGGATTTTTTCAAATATCAAGGAAATGGTGAGATTTAATTCAATTAAAATAATAACATTTACTAATTTTTATTGATTTAATTAAATGATTAGTTTTATCGCTGCAAATGTTTTTTAACAAACAATTACTTTTTGACGAAATATAAAATTCACGTCAAATATGATAATAACGAGACTCAGTTTTGGACAGATTTTGGACAACACTTACAGACAATTGGATGTAATACTGATAAACAAAAAGATGAAGTGATTACACAATTGAAGACTGAAATGAAACGACGATTAAATTTAGACATTGAAAGTGAAAAAAGGATTCAATTTATTAAAGATAATTATATTCCTAAACATAAAGATATTTATGTTTTAAAAGAAGACTTTTTGGACAAAGAGTTCATTGATTTAGTGAATCGATGCAAAAATGGCGATAAATTGGATGATATTATAAAATATTCAGACATTCAGACAATTAGTTTAGAGAAAAGAATATTTAAATTAAAAGTCTTCACAAAAGAGTTTTGCCATCAATTGATTGAAGAAATCGATAATTTTAATATGAGTTCAATGCCTAAAACGAGACCCAATACTATGAATAATTACGGTTTGTTTGCTGTCATACATATTGTCTTCTAAATATTGTACTCAATTAGGAATACTTTTCAATGAATTGGGTTTCGATCAAAACTTTTTGACGCCTTTTCGATGCAATTATTTGAATCCAATGGCAAAAACATTTTTTCCGGACTGGTTTGGAAAAGGACTCGATTCTCATCGCGCCTTCACTATTAAATATGGTCTTAAAGAAGACACCGATTTATTCACTCATTTCGATAACTCTGAGGTCACTCTTAATGTATGTTTGGGTAAAATATTCGAAGGAAGTGAAGTCTATTTTGGAAATTTCCGAACTGAACCCCGAATTAGTGACATTCATTTGTTGGAAACTCCTGTCGTTCACAGTCCTGGTATCGGACTCTTTCATTTGGGACAACAAATGCATGGATCGCTTCCGATAGTGGGAGGAGAGCGACACAATTTGGTTATTTGGATGCGTTCTTCACATATTCGTAACAAATTGTGTCCAATGTGTGACTCAAAGCCACAACTCATTCCAGCCCTCGGTTTTGGCGATGGATTCACCAAATTATAGAAAATAATAACAATTATTAAATAAATAAAATATTTTTAAATTAAATCGATTTTAAATAAAATCCATAAAAATTAATTAAAAAGTAATTTACTAAGAGTTCAATCAAAGACATCCTCACATCAATTCATATGCCATAAAGTGATGATCGGGAACCTTTTTTTACTCCCCCTAGTTCAACTGCAAAATTAAAAGTTTTGTTAAATTTAACAAGAAAATATTTTCAATAATTCAATGAGACTTTGAATGTTGAACGAGAGATACTTAATATATTGAAGGTTTGAAAAGTCAAAATCATTTTTATTCCTATCGAAAGATTAACTATTAATGTATTTTATAAACATTTATTAATCACTTTAGAAACGCAAATAGTCTTTAGATATGAATCAAAAACCTATTAACGGTTTATTTATTTTAATTCAAAATATAATTCATATTTAGCTCAAACATATTTAAGCATTAGTTATGAATCATAACTCATAACTTATGATACAGAGTTTACTTTCTTTCTATTGAAATACACTTGCACAAACATTGACTATTAAGATTCTCTTTCATTCAACTTTCAAACTCGATTTACAAAATTATTAAACTTCCAGGTGTACTGGGGGGAGTAAAAAAGGTTCCCTATCATGAAGTCTGTGCAACAGAGCCTAGATCTTAGCTGCCCTTGTAGTCAGTTTTTGTAGTCAGTAGCGAACATTTTGCATGTAAAGAATGAGCATGTTCAAAAATTATTCAAATATATAGTAATAAATGCAAAGAGGTTTAAACTTGTTCAATAATTTTTCAAAACTTTAATCAAATTGATTAACAACTTATGGGTAAAAATGTATTCATAAGTGTAACATACATTCTGAGTAAAATTTATCAAGTTCATTTTGACTTGATAAATTTTGCCATAAATAATAAACTTAAGTTTGCTTCCCTTTGATATTTTTGGGCAGCCCTGGCCTAGATATTTACCATGTTCAACTCATTAGAAATTAATGAATAAAAAAGTTCAAAACTTTAACCCTTTTGAGGCTTATAAGCAAAAATAATCAGATAATGGAATACAGATCTTAACTCTCAGCTAACTCTTCAACTCTACATAAAACAGTGATTTTTCTATTTTGTAAGTTTGATATATTGAAAGTTGAAATTATTGAACTTTTCAACCATTTATAACAAGAATGATCACTGATTTATAAAAAGTTGAACATGGTTGAGAGCCACACATATCCCAAGGGGGTGTATAGACATTATACCCCCTAGCACTAGAAATTTTGGAAATACCCTCCCGCTAGCAGGACATTTGCGATACCCCATAGCGCTAAAAAATTTGGTAAACCCCTCTGTCGCCG
>LBFM01019124.1:42953-60550 GCA_000988765.1 Achipteria coleoptrata | reverse complement strand
ATTTGATTCAATTAATCGGTCTATAAATAGATTAGTTTATATTTAAATATATATATAATAAGGGAATACTCTTAAGATGTGATTATTGAAAGCCCTTTGTATTTGAGAGATATTCAAATAAAGAATAATTAATAAAATTGTTTATAATCTGATCCCTATTTGAATAGTTTATTATAAAAGCGATCACTTATTTCTCCAAATAAAGTAACGCTATTTCTGTATATCTGTTTTGAAATTTTATTTATAAAAGCCTTTAGTTTTTGTTAATATGAAAGCAAAGGCTAAATAAAATGTTTGTTTAAACAAATAATTTCTAATTAAATCCTAACGTAAACAATGATTTTGGTGTGAAATATAAGATAATAAACAGCAGTGGAATGACATCTATTGATGACATCGAAGATATTGGAAAAGAAGTAGTTTTTAGAGAGAATCGCAATGAAGTGATCGCAAGGGTTCGCAAAAAGTCTCAAAACAATGAATACAAAAATGGAAGCGATTCTAACGGCGAAGATATGGTTACCATCGATGAGATTAGAGTCGATAGCTTTCTCCCAAATAAGTATCGTATTTATATAAAGACGTGGGGATGTGCTCACAATACCAGTGATCAGGAATACATGGCTGGACTTCTTCACAGTTATGGCTTCCAATTGGTGTCCGACCCAAAGACCGCACACTTATTACTACTCAATTCGTGTACAGTTAAGAACCCGAGTGAAGACCACTTTCGCAATGAAGTTCTCAAAGGTTTGAGTGCCGGACAGCGAGTAGTAGTCTCCGGATGTGTTCCACAGTCGGCGCCAAAAGTGGATTATTTGAATGGTTTGAGTGTTATTGGAGTCCAACAAATAGATAGATGTGTTGAAGTGGTTGAGGAAACACTCAAAGGGAATGTCGTCAGACTTTTAAGCATTAAAAAAGACGGCAAACGAAAGAGCGGCGGCTCTTCCCTTCATATGCCGAAAATGAGGAGAAATCCATTAATTGAAATAATATCGATATCCACGGGTTGTCTCAACCAATGGTTAGATTTATTCTCAATTCGTTTGAATAAATATTTCATTGAAACCCTTTAAAACTGTTCAGTACTTACTGTAAGACACGTCATGCGAGAGGAAAGTTAGGCAGTTATCCCATTGAAGATATTGTCAAAAGGGCTCAACAATCGTTTGATGAGGGGGTCAAAGAGATTTGGCTCACCAGTGAAGATACCGGAGCTTATGGTAGAGATATTGGTACTAATTTACCTCAACTCATGTATGCCTTAATACCTGTAATACCCGACAACTGTAGACTCAGATTAGGTATGAATTTTTGAAATTTTGATATAACTTTTAATTTAAATTGAAATTATGGTCAGGTATGACAAACCCTCCCTATATTCTGGAACATTTGGAAGCGATGGCAGACGTGAGTCAAACAAAATCTAATTACAAAATATCTATTAAATGATTGGTTGCAATCAGATCTTATCCCGGCCTCAAATCTATTCGTTTCTTCACATTCCGGTTCAGTCCGGAAGTGATTCAGTTTTAATGGATATGAAGAGAGAGTATTGCAGTGAAGACTTCTGTCGAATCGTTGATTACCTTAAATCGAAGTCTGTTTTAATTAAATGATTTGAAAATTAATTTTAAAAATGTTTTATTCATTTCTAGAGTCAAAGGCATAACAATAGTGACAGACATTATCTGTGGTTTTCCCACCGAAACCGAATCAGACTTTAAAGAAACAATGAAATTGGTTTATAAATATAAGTTTCCCTCCCTTTTTATAAACCAGTTCTATCCCCGTCCGGGAACTCCCGCCGCAAAAATGAAAAGATTACCAAATTCTGAGGTCTGTCTCTTTTATGTCTTTAAGCGTTTGATTTAAGCAAATAATTTTCAGGTAAAACAAAGAACCAAAGCTTTAAGCGAATTATTCGTATCATATAAGCCCTATGAGGACAGAATAGGGCGCAAAGAACGGGTTCTCGTGACTGAAAAATCACACGACAAACAGTATTATGTCGGACACAACCAATTCTATGAACAAATACTGGTCCCAAAGGAGAGTATATTTTTGGGACAAATGATTGACGTCGAGATAACCGGAACCGGAAAACATTTTATGATCGGTTCGCCAACAGATCGAAAGTCATCACTCATTTTAAGGAATTTTTTTTCCTCACTTAAGACAAGGAATTGTGTTTCACTCAAATCCTTTTGGTTTTATTCGTGTTTTATTGTTTTGTGTACTTCTCTTGTATTTAGAATTTTACCCCAATTTTATCCACAAATTAGTTTGAAATCTATTTAATCGTATTTTTATCGCTTAAAACAGTTTTAAATTTTTTGTGTATTTTTCAAAAAAAACAAAGTTTTCTTTTTTTTATTTTTAAATTAATAAATGTTTTATATATTAAACAATTTTAACGATCTTTTAGGGATTCATATAATGTTTTCAAAAATGATTGCAATTTTGTTGTAAACAAATATCAATTAAATATTTTATAAGTAATAATCTTTTGTTCCTTATTATTGTTGACTCAGAATAAGTCAAATAATGTTTAGAAAAATATTAGAAATGAAATTTAAAATATTCAGTGAATTCGAGTGAAAACAACTGTTAAATCAATGACTAGTATTTCGATATATTCTGTGATAGAATTTGTATTACAATTAGAGATAATTTTGAGACAATAAAATCGATGACAAAATGACACAAAAGTATTGATTTATAACTGGAAAAACAGTGACACTATTTATGTGTAATAATAATAAGTATTAATTATGTGTATATTTTATACAAATGTGAGGCACAGGAGGTTTGACTGACTATTATCTTCAGAAGAATATAAGTAAAGGAAAAGTTGTTGTCATCCAAAAGAGAAAAAGACATTGAATTTCAAGTCTTTGTTAAATACCATAAATAATCGAAAAATTCTTATGACTTAACAATAATTCATATGAAATACTGTGCTTTAGATTAATAATTGGTGTTAATTAATGTCATGTCCTGTAGAATAAAACAGTTATCGATGTGTTTAACGATTTTAAAAGTTAAATATCACGTTTGAGAATCACATTGAAGTAGTCGTACTATAGACGGGTCACTTTTGGCCCCTTCGATAAACTCTTCTAAGGAGAGCCTTCCGTCTTCATTCTTATCCATTTGTCTAAATATTTTGTCGGTTCGTTTCTCAGGAGTGGACTCGTCTTCAGGCATCTTCATTACAGAGCCAACCATCTTATAAATTGCCTTCAATTTGATTGGAATTAATGTTTTGAGAAAAAACAAAATATAGATTTCCTTAAGTTTTAAAAATAAAAATAGTGTTTTCAGAAATGGTGTCTATACTGACGGTAACTATTTCTAGCATTTCTTGTCTGCTGATGTATCCATTTCCATCTAGGTCATACATACTGAAAGCCCATTTCAGTTTTTGTTCCAATTTTCCTCTCGAAGTGACAGAAAGTGCACATAAAAATTCTCTGAAACCCCAACACATATGAGTGAAAATATTTGTATTAAATTTGAAAACAGACCTAAAATCAATAGTCCCGTCGGCGTTGGCGTCAAATGTTCTGAACACATGTTCTGCAAAACGAGAGGCGTCCCCATAAGGGAAAAAGTTTCCATAGATTTTCTTAAACTCATCGATACTCAAGTGACCGCTCGGACAGTCTTTTAAAAAGCCCTTGTACCACTCTTGTATCTCAGCCTCAGTAAACTCAGTGCTTGACCTGAGGTCAGCCAATACTTCGGGCTTTAATTTACTGTTTTGTTTTCCCATTAAAACTAATTTATTTGTTCTGAAAATTAGAATCAAATGATAAACAAAGTCTAAAATTTTGATTAAATTTTAATGAAAACCATTTAATTAAGAGTTAATTTGAACTCAAAAATACTTTTAAAGAGAGAAAATTGAGAGTCAGGTCATTCTGTGATCGATATTTCATATAATATTATAGAATTCAAAAATAATTTGAATTATTATTAATTAGATTTTAAAAACATATTATGTATTAGAATAGACACCAAATATGAGTAAAATACTGTATATCCATAGAAAATAGATTAAAATTAATTTTTAATTATTTCAGCGAACAATCGATAAGTCTATTAAATGGAAGTATTAATGCTTTTAATGGTTCCAAACAATTGCCGAATACTATTGTTTTCAATTAGAGATGAAAACATGTCATAAATCTGGAAAACTTTAAGAATAATAAATTTGAATTTAAAACTCTTAATAAATATTAATTTTTACCAAAAAATATCTTTCAAATACTCAACAGTTAATCGTTTTCAAACTCAGAACCATTTTTGATATATTGTTTTACAGAATTATGCTTTTTTCAATTGATCCTGATACAATTATCAAATTCATTAATAAACATGTCATCTATTAAGAGTTTTAAAATGTTTAAAATAGCCAAGCTACTTTTCGGATATTGAGTTCTCAAAAACTGCAACTTTGAATAACGGTATTTTTAGAATGAGAAAGTGAGAAAGGTTATTTTCAATTGTGTTGGACGTCATATCGTTAGTAATCAAATATCAATAAATTTACGAAAGAGTTTCAAAAAAGTGTTGTTTAGAATTGAATTAATAAATGACATGTTTTGCACCTCTATATCGACAAAAATAGTTATGATGTGCGCACAAAATATATGGAATGAGCGAAGACTTAGAGAAGATATTATGAGTTAAGCGTCGCCTGAAAGTGATAAGAGTTTAGCCAATCCTTCGTCGACATTACAGACTTCGAGGAATTCCTCTAAATTTATTTTTCCGTCATTGTTTGCATCCATTTTTTCAAAGATATCTCTGACTCTTAGGGCCGCCTCTTCGCCTTCAAAGGCTTCTGTGTCTTCGCCTAACATCTCGTGCAGTGCCTATCGATTAGTCATTTAATTTTGTTAATTGAAAGTTAATAATCAATTCATTTATTCAATAATTTTTAAGACTTAATATAAAGTTATTCCAAACACTAAATGAACTGATATTTGAGAGGAGTTATGAAATGAGTGCTTAAATCACTCCGTTATTTGAGTTTAATTATCAAATGTTAACCCAATTTAAAGCTTCAATCAAATGAGAATAGTTTGGCCTTGATAAAAATATGCTTACTTTAATAATTTTGGTCATTTCGTCCAATTCAATGGAACCGTCATTATTGATGTCATACCTGAACACAACAAACACAGAAACAATTATAATCAGAGAACAGAATAGGAGTAAAGTGTGGAATACATTTTGAAGGCCCACTTGAGTTTCTCACGAGGACTGGTACTCGTGGTTATACCAATGGCCAGAAGAAACTCTTTGAAGTCAATCCATCCGTTGCTGTCCTCATCGAATGTTCTGTAGACGTGTTCACAGAACTTCTCAGGATTTCCTCCTTTGAAGAATCCCTGATATATTTCCATAAATTTATCTTTAGATAGCTTTCCGTCGGGACAGTCGACCTGAAAGCCTTTATACCAGTCTCTGATCTCTTTTTCAGTATAACTGGTATTTTTTCTGAGAAACTCGACGTCTTCGTCGGTCAGTTTAATGGCCGATTTGGAGTTTGAACAGCCCATCATTTACTGCAATCTTGTCTAAAGCAAGTGCTAAATAACCTGAGAATCGAAATAATTATAAAATGGATTCACTTTTTTCGAGTCAATTACTCTTTAGATTTGAATCAAACTCTCATTTAATTAAAAATCGAAATAAAAATTTTAAATTACTTTTTATCGAATAAATTGCATAAAACTTAATGATTAAAAAAAGTATATTTAATACGAATTTTCACTTGAAATGAGGAAAAGGTTCGGGTGTTTGATATTTGACATTATTATCTGAAAGGTTGGTGTAGTAACGGCACTAACAAAACAATAGTGAAAATAACTCTTAATTGTAATTTAGCTCAAAAACTATGTAATAAAAGTAATGTTATGCGAAACTACACACAATTGTATCAAAAAATAATCGATAAATTAGAGGACGGGTTCCGAATATCTAATGATTATCAAAAACAGATATAATGAATGCGATACAAAGTTATGGTGAGTCCTGAATATGCATTTCAATAGATCGTGAAAAACTGTGCACAAATGGAAAGCACAGCTCTTCTGATTTCGGAATTAATTTACACTCACAGAAACTCACATTTTTTTAAATAGGGGTCCAAAAACATTAAACAAATTAGTTTTTATATTAATTTGAAATCAACACTCAATTTATTGTCGCATAAGATGTGATCAACAAATGGCTTAAAGACCCGAACGTAAGAATCAAATTTTAAATAATTTTTGGTTCCCATTGAAACAAAACTATTCTCTAATATTTTAAATGATATGTAATAAACATAAATTTGTCACTTAATGTCGACATAAAAGTCATATAAATATATAGATATAAAAATCATTTTTGTTCTTATGTCGTGAAAAACAAATCAAAATCAATTAAAGGGCGCCTTTTTGTTGAGATATGAACTTAAGAAGAATAAAATTCTGCCATAAAGTTAATAGTGTGCGGAAGAGACACACATACAGAGATAGAGAGACATCCGATTCTATATTTGCAAAACAATTGTTTTTGTGTGGAAAAAACACTACAATTACGGAAACCAAAGGAAATGACTTTAAGGAAAGTATTATAATTCTAAAAATAATCTCATTTTGAACCAATTGTAGGCAAAAACTAGAATATATTAATTACTATATTTTAACTGTGATTCTTGAAATTTTAGTCTTAAGCTCTACGACTCTTAAGTCTAAGAATGTAGAGATTGGAATGTTCGTAGATTGTTCATGCTTCTTTGCTTCTATGCTTTAGAATAACAACTCATTTTTCAAATTATAGCTTATTATTAATATTTAAATGGTTTTCGATTGAATTCATGACATTCTATAAATGAGTTCATTAGGGATACAGTAATTAATAATTAAAGAATTGTTAATCAAATTAATGTTTGCATAGATTGAGGTCTTTCTCATCGATTGTTGTTTAGATAATAAACAGATTGTTTGTATTGAAGCAAAAGAGGCTGATATTAATTATTGATTTCGATTGATATTAATTGAACGAAACCTTTGAATTTTTAATTCAAAACAGATTATGAAATCCATTATTTATATCGTTTGAATGCTTTGATGCAAGATTAGTATTCATGAATTTTTAAATTTATTAAATTAAACACTGAAAATCACCAAGTATGAATTGGTAACTAAATGAGCATACAAAAACCCAAATATTGCAGGCTCATTCTGTTATATAGACCCAAAAATGTGAGTAAAGTCAGTGCTTTTATTAACCAATTAGACTAAATTGAATTTTTCATTGCACTCCATTTGAATTCATAGAAGAACTCAAACTCACAGTATTTTTATGTAAATTTCAGTGATTTTTGTTAAATATTTGGTCGTTTAGTACTTTCCAACAGAAATTGCAATAAAAAAGCATAAGAGACTTAAAATTCAAAATAATTATCTTAATAAGATTTAACCAAATTCCTCAACGAGCTTGGTTAAAGATTGAATGAATGAGCAATGAATAAATTGATAGTTGAAGTGATATTTCTTATTCAAAATCATTTAAACACACAAATTGTGTGGAATTGCAAACAATTTGATGAAATTTGAGTAAAATATTGGGTTAATTACGGACTCAAATAATTTTCATGAAATGTTAATTACATCAGAAACACGAGAATACATCAAATAAAATATTATTAAAACTTCGCGAATAATAATAGTTATTATTATTATTGTGGAGGTAATCGTAAAAGTAGTGTAGCGGTCGATACCACTTACACTTCATAGCCATCAGAAAAAATACATTAATAATTTAGTGGACATTTTAATCGATTCCCTTAATATTCAATATTAGACCAGAATTTTTGTTAATCTCATGAAAAAATCAACGAATAACGAGTCGATAATCACATGAATTTGATTTTTATGCAAATATTAACATTGAATTAGTAAAACAGCGTTTTCTTAAAAGTCAATTCACGTTTAATTCAATTCAATTATGAGTTTTGAAAATTCATTTTTAATTAATTAACACTGTTTTGAATTTCAGTTAATTAATTAAAAATGAATTTCCAAATTCAAAGTTTTAAAATGAATTAAAATTTAAATGAAGATTATTTTGTAATAATTTGAAAAATAAATTAGAAAATTGTTATTCAATTCGAATGCAAATATTTTTCACCGAAATATTGATCTTTCAACTAAATTAGCATTTTATAAAAAATAGATACCAATATTGAAGTGGATATCAAAGGTCTAATAGTAATCAAAACTGTACTTAACATTGAGTTTATTTTGTGAAATATTTATTTATTTATTATATTTATATTATTATTCTTATATTTAATTAATTTTTTCGAGTATAAAACAAAATAAAATAATTAGTAATATAAATGTATTTAATGATTTAAAAACATTAATAGAGATTCTAATTGAGTGAATTTTGTTGAAATCAAAATTAAAAGACATTAATATTAATTGAAAGCTATATTAAGAAATGTAATCAAAGAAATGCAAAAATATAACCAAAATTTGATTTCATTTGCAAATTATATTTTGTAATTTTGATGCAATCATTAAATAATTGGATATTATAATCATTGAACATAAAACTAATGCTTACATATCTATATATATAAACTATTATTAATATTAATTATTAATATTATTATAAATGCGAATAGGATTTTGAAACATTTTCAAACTTAGCAAGAAAGTTCGTTTACAAAAGCAAATCAGAATTCAAGCATTTCATTCCATTTCAAATAAAAATTGAATACATATAACACTTCTCTAATACAATTAATTAAATAATAAATTAACTAAGATAACAATAATAACGGCTACATTGTGTTATTCTTCATGGAAAATAAGCTGGCTAAGTTTTACCATTTTTTATTTATTTTAAGTGTTTATCGATTACTGTTATATTTGAATCAATTTTAACTGAAGAATAATTCAGTCTTCAGAAGAATAATTGCGAAGAACTCAAATATAAGGCGTTCTTTGAAATAAACTAAATTTGAATATTTAAAAGTCATTAATCAATTGAAATCAATTTATATATATTTTTCAGAGTTATTAATTCAAAAATTCAAATGAATTGATGTAATGAAAGTTTGAATTAAAAAATTATATAAATTTTTAGAGGAAAAAATATAATGTATTCATTCAACGAATGTTAAACTAAACATAAGTTTGTAATAAAAGATATATTTTTAGATTATATTTAGTCATTATTCACAATTAAAATGACAGAAAACTTACTTATTTTCTCTTCAAAGATATATTTAATAGTAATGACAAATGTTTTGTCTAAAAAAATTTATTAATTCATGAATTTTTGTTTATTTACTAAAACATTAATATTTTAAATGAGAAAAGTGTACTATTTTTGAATATTTGTCGATAACTAAAATAAATTTCTTTTAGAATATTATTAAACAAACAAAAAAAATCACTGACTAATCAAAATTAAAACTTATAGTGTTTTTTCACTGAAAGTTGTCTTAAAAGTGATATTTTTAATACTATTACAAATGAATCGATAGTTTATTTTGGGTTAAGGTTGTTATCAATCAATTCTTACGTCAGTCAGGCTTTTGTTTTTTGTGTTAAAAAACTGGTTTTCCGATCCGAGAACTCATTTTCAACAAACAAACAATTGAATAGATTCACAGGAATTGTGTGATCATAAGTTTCATTAAATTCAAGGACTATTCACTAAAATTAAGAATTTAAAATCACAAACATTTACGTCTGTCTAATAAACATCCAAAAGCATTGAGTCATAAAATAAAGAAGATTTCGAGACAACCCTGGAATACAATATTTTATTTGTTTGGTGGGTTCCAGGATATAAATATCAAAAATAATATCCTGATAAAAATATTCCTTACTTTTCAAGAAAAAACCCAAATTAAATAAACTAATATTGATATGAATAAACTGTTTAATAAATTTATCATTTATTTAAATGTCATCTCAAATCAATGTTAATTTTCTTAAAATTCTTACAAATCTTAAAATTCAATTTTCAAACGACTAACTATTACTAACTATTACTAACTATATACTATTATTAACTATTAATAGTATATTATTTTTTAATAATTATTAACTTAACATTTGAGCAAGTCATTAATTTAATAATAATTATATTTAAAAGTTGTAATTTAAAATTTAAATTTGCAGAACTCATCGGAAAATAAATATAAAAATTCTTAATATGTGATATTTATTCATTTTCTTGTCAATTAAAAAAATTTTAATCAAAATTAGAAAACAATTATTAATTAAGATTCAAATACATTGATTTCAATCAAATGATTTGTATATTTTGCTAAATTCTAAAATTATTATTAAGATCCTAAAAAATAACACATTTTCCGCTTTCTTTTTGCAATCGATTTAACATTTTTTTGTGAATAAATCATATTTGATGTCAAATCAAATCTAATATCAAACATCAGAAATCAAATATTGAGAGAATAAATTTTGACAAAATAAATATAAAACATTGATTTCACTCTTTTCTGCAAAAAATGGAGAATATTTTCAACAGATTTAATATTATTGGAGTTCATTGGAGTCAAAATCGATTGAATGAGATTTTAAGTCTCGCAAAAAACTTATTCCAAAAGAAAGTTAAATAATGCTTACATTCATTCAAAATTTAGTGTTAAATCATTGGTAATAAACTCTTGAGTTTAATATTTTACAATATTTATACATTTTCGATGAGCTTTCTCTCAGTTATTGCAAGTATAGTATTGACATAACTGTCATAAAAGCTCTGTAATATTCTTTTCCTTTAAAATATATTATTTATTATAAAAGTTTTATATTAAAAATTCAGTTTATGAACGAAATAACAAAAAGATTAAATCATATTTTCATTTAATTATTAAAATATATAAAAAGCAAAATCATGTAAAAAACTAAGAATAAAACCCACACTCATATGTCATATATAAGTTATACCTACACTTATATACAGACAAATTTTCTAATTAATCTGGATAACAATCCATGGATATTAGGTTATTGGCTGCAGGTATTTGAATCCGAATCGATTTTATATATGGTATATATGATAATTCCATTTATTTATGTTCTTTTTATAACTCCTACTGAAAGTCATCCCACAACGCAGTTGAGTTAGCTGAGTTAGCAAGGCGCAATCTTTGATAGACACAATAACTTTCATTTCAACGAATTCAATGTTCAGTATTTGTGATAAAACAGACATCTATTCGGACATAAATTCTTTTTCTTTTGTGAGATAAAAAGTATAGAAACGGTATAAGAGAGCTCAGGGATGCTGTCATTGGGAATTCATGTCTCTCTGAAGAACTCATAAGATTTTCTAAATTAATTTTGAAACTCATTTCTGAGGAGTAATGAGAAAAAAGTGATGAAAAATAATAGATTTCAGAGTAAATGTAGAAAAAGTGAAACAAAAACTGAAGAATTCATTTTTCATGATATTTTGCATAATATATCATCATTTCGGGTGAAATACTTTATTTGTAAACAAAATTTATATAAATGTTTATTCGGATAAAGAATCAGAAAAACAACTCTCAAAACACAACTTCTGAAATACATTCGTTTAATTCAAACTTTCAAATAAAAATTAATTTTTAATTATCTGAAGACAAATGTATTTCAGAATTAAAACTAACAAAAAAAGTAAAATAACATAACTTTTATATAACTAAAATTTAACTAAAATTAGAAATAAGAGATTTAAATAATGTCTAAAACGGAATTAAATAAACAATTATTTAGAAAATAATTTATTATGAATATAAAACTGGAAAAATAAACAAGATTCTTTTGAAAAATTTTATATTTCAAACATATTTTTCATTAGAATTTTTGGATCTATAAAACACTTCTTCTAAAGGCATCATTTGCTTTAGAATATAGAGAAAATGATCTAGGCACACCTCATTAACTCAATTCAAAGAATAAGGGATGAGTACAATAAGGATACGCACAGTTCTGATTTGAACATAATCTTCAAATTTTTTAGAATTCACTTGAGTTTTGTTGAGTGAATGAAAAGATAAAACAAATTATCACTTAAAAACTCATTGAAAAGTTTTGTGACAAACGAAGTGTCACTGTTTTTCAGATAAAATAAATCAAAATTAAATTTTATTCCATTTATAACTTAGAAATACTTTAAGTCGTTTTCCGAGAAATTTTTGTTTTTCATTAGATATCGAATTGATTTCTCTTTCACTTCAAAAACAAATATAACATAAAGTAATGCTATTTTATTATTAGATAAGTATTTAGTATTAAAAGAGTGATAAATATATATACGAATTGTGATTCAGTAATAAAAAGTGTTTAATTGATTTATTTATATAATATGTGATGTGTTTTAGAAATATATTCCACTAAATAGTTGTTTGGAATTAATACTAATAATAAAATATAATATTCTTACCATTTGTGCGATAATTCATTTCAATTTCTTTTGATTCGTCGATTTGAGTCTATAAATATTTCACTAAAATAACCGAACAAAAGGACAAAAACAAAGTTCATTCCAATATTTAATCTAAATATTCTGAACAATATTTTTAGCCATAGATTCTGAGCAACGTTTTTATAACCATAGATGCTCAACCATGTTCAACCAGTGATTTCTTGCAGATCAATAACTTGCAAGTTTAGATAATACTTGTAATCTTGTTGAATGTTTTCATAAATTTAAATTGTCTTGTTCTAAGCTAAGCAAAATAGTTAAATAGTGCATAAATCTGAAAGCGGTGATAGAGTTTGGAGACTCTGGACATCTCTGGTTATTATTACATAATATATTTAGATATAAGACTGCAATAAAAGATAAACAGAAAACAATATAAAAATGCATAAAATGTCAGATAATGTTTACCAGAACTTAATAGCATTTAATTTATTGCTTAGTATTAGAGGTTTTCGACATTTTATGGTAAAAGTAAAGTAAAGTAAAGAAAAAAATCAAACAATTTTTAATCAAACAATTATTTGACATCAATTGTATCGACCATTACATGACATGACTCGCAATTTTCAATTTGATTTGAAAAAACCTTCAATTTATTGTACGATTGGTTACTCGCTTTAATGAAAAATATCTGAACTCATCATTTTTTATTAGTTTTTCTCTTTTTTATTTAGTTTTATATATATATTGAATTTGACGACAAATTAACGAAAATTGATTTTTTCTTTCGTTCAAATATTAATGAAAATATAAAATATAGTCACTCACCATAAAAGACAAAACTGGATGTCAAGCGTTCAATAGGTTTTTGTTTTCACAGAATAATTATTAATGAAAATCAATTGCGAACAGAATATTATTATCAGAGAAATGTGTAAAACAAATCTAATTGCAATTTTGGCGTCCGATTAACTCAATTCAATTATCAAAATAATTTGTTTGATGAGTTTTATAGTTTATTGTTCCTAAAACAGAATATTCTGCTCACAATTTGTTCTTTTTCTCACTTATAGTAATTGAATGTCATTTGGATTTATTTTTTCAATTTTCTCGTTGTATCGTATCGTAGGATATGTTAGAAAAACCTGTCGTTCAAAGAGAAATATAAATATAACAAAATCTGAATAAATTATTTATAAGTTTTTCCATTCATTTAATAAATAAAAGAAAAGAGAGAAAAGAGTAAAAATCATTTTTAATGTCAGTTAATATTATTTGACATTAGAGGTAATGGCAGTGTTATATCGAGTGCACTACAATATTAGCAATATTTTCCAACATATTTTCGACTCCACTCAGATTAAGATTAATTTGACAATTAGGAACAAAGCACAGCACATTTCAAGAGCATATGGAATATAGGAATCAATGAAAAATAATAGCATTAATAGACTGTTCCAATGCTAGGAATAAACAGTGCATTAAATGAAACAAATAATAGTGAAAAATAAAAAATTAAACCAAATTTGATTATACATGCATTGAATCGCATAAACCTATTGTTGCAAAATGTCATCAAATCTTTTATAAAAACCTTTCAATTCTATTGTCGAATGGCGTCTATTTTCATCCTAAGATCTTTCATTCAAAGCTGTGTTGACAGTCAAGAAGGGCTTACAAATCATTAAAATATTTTCTATCAAATCAAAGGGTTGTTATACTATTTGAATGAATTTTCATAACAGAAAAAACTCTCAATTCCTCTAAAAATAGATGAAAACAGTGTAACAATAATAGAATAAACAGTAATCTATAAAAATAGCATTTTTTGGCAACAAATTGAAATTTAAGAGAATAAATGTGATAAAGATTGGTTCTAAATTGATGACTACCTTGGTAATCACTAAATTGAGCTCAATTCACATGAATGTATGTTTAGTTTAGTTAAAGCAAAACAAACACATTTTGAAAGTAATAATCAATTCTTCGAGTATTCACTCATTCGGAAAATCTTTGACACAAAACAGAAGATATTCACTCTTTTTTCGTGTGAATAATAAAAGGTTTAACGAAAAAACTCTTAACTTTCTATCCATTGTCTTATTAAAGAATTTGAGGCTAATATTAAGTGATATATAGAGTTAATAATAAGATATTAACAATGATTGAAGTGATAGGAGTTCACAAGAATCAGATCGCATGTCAAAAGTCAATTGGAAAACATAGTATGGAATGAAATTTGTATATCAGTCGGTGTCAGTCGAGTGGACACTCCAAACATTCAAAATGATTTATTGGCGTTTAATGTGAATCAAATGACATTATAATTACAATAAAGTAATAAAAACGTCTGTCTATTGAAATGTGAAGCAAAATAGAGGAACAACTGTTGATAAGAGTGAAAGACTAAGAGAGAAGAGTGCAGACAAATAAAGCGATCAATAAAACTGATCAAAATATTTGTTCTCAACTCGATATCAAACTTATCTAATATTTCATTCCTTGTATTTTTCCAACAGAATTGACAATAAAATAATCAATTATTACTAAATTAAAGCTAAAACTGTGATTAAATGCAGTTTTATTTAATTAACAAAAAATCAAAAACTAATTATCAAAAGTGGAATAAAACACATATTTTTGTAATAAACAGAAATAAATTAATAATTAACAGACAAAAAGTGATTTGAAATAAATTCTTACCGAAAATGTGATAACAAGTGAAACATTTGATTGAAATTAATTACAAAATATTAATGTTTTGACAACTTTTGTTGCGATCGATTGTCACTCAAATAGAGTGCGAAAGTTGTTTGAAATTAATATCGGAAATACATATTATAGAGAAAAAGTTTATATCAGTAGTGAATAGGTTTTAACTCTCAAACAGAACAGACTTTTATAGACATGAGTTGTGTTTTGTGAACAAAATTCTCTTTACGTTCACTCAGTTTTACTCTCACTGTTAAGGAATATTGAAATGAATTTAAAGCACAAACTTATAATTTATTAGCCGAAGGAGTCGTCCATTTTATACACCAAAGCGCAGAAGTCGTGCCTTTAATACTATATCACATAATCTCTTATATGTTTTTTCGCATTCAATATATTTGTTAGACTTGTTATTACATAACTATTTGCCAATATTTGCTTCAATACAATACAATACTCATACAAATTGTCGATTCAATTATTTTGCACAGAATTCTCCTGTCTTTGCATTTGACTCCCATTTTATATGTAATCTCTGTTATGTGTTCCCAAACAAAACTATTCAAATAAACTCAACATCAATAAAAACTTGATGATCAACAAATTGACAATGAACAAATTTATATTTAAAATCAAAATAATCTAGAATCAAGATAATCTAGATAATATCTATTTTTAGCTAAACAAATACAAGTAAATGAAATTTGAATCTTAACCTAAATTTGAGACAATAATAATTTGATACAATTTTTCTCCAAAAATATATATTTAAATGCAAATCATTTGATATGAAAATTGATATTTTAGTTACCTTTTAGTCTATTGGCGTCAATCGGAAGGAAAATCCTTTTGTGATAAATGTTTGTCAAAACTTATTCCTCATTAGAACTCAGGATTTTAAAAACAGGAAAACAATTGTGTAGTGCTTTTAAAAATATTGATTGTTTTGAAAATTCAAAACAAACTTTAATTGGATTCCTCTAAACATTAATTTGTGACCGCATTTACAATAACTTAAATAACGTTTTGACAAAAAATATTCCCTTTTATTCTTAATTTACCAAAAGATCTAAAAATTGATACAAATATTTAATACTTTTACATAAAATGATTAAAAACCCTCACGTTATTCAATAAATGATTATTTGAAGTTATTTATACCCTGGATGTGATTCTGACATCTAGTACTCAAATTTCAAACTTATATTCAATCAACAATTTGAGTCAACGAAATGAGGTAGTGCAACAGAATAGTGATCAGCCCTATGAGCTCCACCCAAATGCAATTTATCAAAATTTAAGTCTTAGAGATTGGGTTCAAATATGTTTTCAAATTTATTCAAAATTAAAACCTAATTTGGGATTCACTCAAAATTGATTACTTCTATCATTGATTTGACTCTCCTTTCGTTAAAAATAATTAATCAAAAAATACTAAATTTAATAGAATTGTTGATTGATTTCAAAATTACATCATTTAAAGTAATTGTCGGCAAATGAAAAGATGAGAATAATTTAAAATGAATTTACTTTTAAATTTATAGGGAAATCACATTTCTCTGTCATATCCCCCCTTTCCCGAAAACAGTGGTATTTCTTGCTATAAAACGGGAAATATTATCTGAGTTCGGCCTTTAATTACAAAAGTAAGTATAAGTACCTAAAATGCCTCCGCATTCCTATAGAAATGTTATAAAGACTTGCATTAAAAGTACTGTTATTTGTTATAAAGAGATTTTCAGACAGATTTGCCGATAGGTGTGTGCAACTCATGGAATTACGGTTCAATTATTGTAGTATATGTTTGGAATGAGTCAATCATCTGATAAGAGATTTCAAATCTGATTACCAACAAAAAATGCGATACCATTAATGTTGAAACTCATCCCAATAAATATTCTCATTCCTAAAGGCGTTCAAACAGTTAACTCTTGAATAGCCTCCGGTTTATTGCATTTTAATAACTTTTCATTTCAATATTTATTTTCATATAATTTAATAAATATCTAACACTTTCTGGATATTACTCTCAATATTGGATTTAGAAATAAAATTCAGCGAATATTTGATTTTCTTCTGACAAAAATTTCTTTCACTGAATGTTATCATTGAGTAAAAAGACATCAAAAGTTTGTTATCATTCTATCAAAACATAGACTGAAAGAAGTTTTTGCAACGAAACAAAAAAAATTGAGATCCAATACTAAGAAGAAAAATCACTTTAAAAGTCTTAGACATCATTCACATCAAAGTTTGTTAATAAAACAAAAAATTTGAAATTTAGTTTTTTTGGGATTTTGGCAAAACTTTAAGACAAATTTGGGACAAATCAGTAAAAGTCAACGGACACAGAATATTGTACTCTTTTATCTTCTATTTAATTATGGAAATCACTGAATGAGCACAACGTCATAAAGAAGAGAGAG
>LBFM01019124.1:14705-42934 GCA_000988765.1 Achipteria coleoptrata | reverse complement strand
GAGAGAGAGAGAGAGAGAGAGAGAGAGATGCTTACGTTGTAACACATTTAGAGCATACTCTGGTAATTCTAAAAGATTACCATGGTCAGATTAAGAATAATGAGCAGGTGAGGAATATGTAATTTTTATCGGCACATGGCCATAGTTACTGAAATTGAAACTCAAACTTGGGTCAGATGTAAGAATAAATTAAAGAATAAATGTATAAATTAGTAATAAGATTGAGACCAAACCTTAATCTCTACTAATCAAAGTTTGTGCTAGTAGATTCCAAATCCATTTCTTTTGAAATTTGTTGAACTATTAATAACTTTTATAAAACATTTATAATCACTTTAAAAATAATACTTATGCTTTAGATATGATTTAAAAAATCAATGAAAACATTCGTACAATAATTAATAGTTGAATAAATGCGATATTTCGATAAATTCATTTTACTCATCTGCTTATTACTCTTAATCTAACCATTCTAATCTTTTAGAATTACCAGAGTATGCCCTAAATGTGTTACCTCGTTAGTTTATATAATACAGTTTTGTGCTAGCACATTCTTAATATACATTGATTCATTGATTTATGTTATAAACAAAAAATATTAATTAAACTTTTATTCATTACTTTTATTCATTTATTCGAAATGAGAAGTTATAAATCTCTTTTAATTAATTCAATGATAAAACTGGCGCTACATATAATTTAAAGTGGACTAGATAATTTTAAAATCCAATTTATTACATTTTGTTATCGCCTTTTGGTTTTCTGAACACAACCTTTCAAAGAAACTATTCTTCAAATGGTTTTCAAAACAAAATCAAATGAATTCAATATAAAATTCAATCGAAGAGTCATTTGAAGAATAAATGATAGTATTATAAAATCAAAGTCAAAGTTCATCACGACTTGACTCAAACCTTTTTCTCAATTCAATTCAAATGAATACACAGTTTGTGTTCAAATCAAAAGATAATTTTTTGAATTTTGACGATTCTTTCATGAATTCAATTATGACTTCTCTATAATTTTATTGAATTGTTATTATTTTTTTCTTCTTTTAAACTAAAAATTTGAATAAAATTGTAGTCAAACTCTCGCCAAAGAAGTATAAGAATAAGAATATCTTTTAAGGGCTTGACTTTTGAATTAATTTGAAGAATAACTGAATTTATATTTTGGCCATCAGTTAACAAATAATTCATTTTATTATAATAAATGAAATGCTAAATAAGGGTTCGGTAGAGGAATCTAAACTTTAATTGTACCTTACTTTAAGAAAAGAGACCAAATATTTGATCATAACTTATGATAAAATTCAATATAAAAAATGTATTTTTATAGATTTAAGGGCAGACATAAGTCAAGTATTATAAGAATTTGAAGCATTGATCAGACAATTGATATAAAATTAATTTAAAATTCAGGTTTTGAAGCGAACTCTTGAAATGCAAAGTTTAATAACATATGTTTAGCTAATATTTTGGTTACCAGAGGTCACAATTGAATGAATTATTTATTTTTGTTTCGCACAGTTTTTCTCTCTATTACCACATTATTGAATAACGTAACCCATATGTATGTGAGGGGAATGTTATGTTTGAGTGCATATTCAATGTCACAATAAGTAAAGGCAAAAATAAAAGTGAAAGTAAAGAGACGATTGTGTTTTGGGGACTCAATAATCATCTCTATAGCAGAGGAAACGTCATTCTAGTGTTGGACCGACTTATGACTAACGGGAGAACACAATAACGCTATTGAATAGCTCTCTCATGACATAAGACTGTGTATTGCGGTTGTTATGCGATGTGTGTCAGCCCTAACACTGAGATAATCGTCTCGAAGACTGCAGTAGTTTTGAAACACTTCGCCTTCACTTCACACTCTCTTCACATACAAAATATCCGGTCTTCGGATTACAAATAAAAATCAAATATAAATAAATAATTAGTGAATAAAAGGCAACAAAAAGATCAAAAAACACGCTTTTGGTTATCCCCAAACATTTTTCGCACCAAATCTTAAGGTAAATAAATATTCAAATCTTTTGATAAAACTTTTATTTTTGTTTTCAATATTTTTTCGTTTAATATTTGGTCGCATTTTTGGCGACTTATAAACAATTTATGCATTTTTTGTGTGATTTGGTATTTATATGAAATGAAAGAACAGTTTATAATTAAATTAATTGCTTTGAGAATGAAAAAAGTTTTTGTTTCTCAAAGTTGTCTGCAGTTAAACATAACTTATAATTATAAAACTGAGTCTAAGAGTGGAGTCAATTATCATAAGAATATAATTGAATGACTGAAACACTTTTCGACAATAATTGTCGACAAAACTGGTATTGTATTGAGATTTGAGATAATTGTTGAGCAAAGCATTGATCTTACGGTTGGTTTCGTATAAGTGTTGGCCAATAGTTATGTAATAATAATAATAACGAAATATAATAGTATTTGGAGTAAAGGCTGACTGAAAGCCAACATAACGTAGAGTTTGGCAGCGATTGCAGACTATTGTATGACTTCTGCGCTTTAGTGTCTAAAATGGACGACTCCTTCGGCTAATAAATCGGCAAAAAAGGGATTCCTGTCTGCAGAAGCCCAGAGAGCAGGCAATGGATCGCTTGTATAGTATGTGCGCTAACACTCTATTAATGCAATCGAGTCTTATTTGACTTTAATAACTCAGTCATAATATCTTTTTGAGAAAACAATTACTGTTTTATATCAATCTCTATATTGATATAAAAGCAGTTTTATTCACATCTATATAACAGTTATATTGACACCAATACTACTATTGAGAGCCTAAGACTGAAGACCACTTCCAGACTGTATTCAAAGCTTTTATCTAATCGTTAACTCATATAAAGTTGTTAATCAAAACACATATATATTTGAATCGATTAAGTCTTGGTTTAATTGATATCTAAGTATATATCATATGAGTGTCAGCTAATTGTAAGTGATTTGTTGGTGTCAGTGATGGTGTTGTCTTCAATACCTCACTCTTCGTCACAAATCGACGCTCGACTCAAACTATATCTGATAGAAATGCCGCGAAGAGTGGTCTTTGTCGACGTCGACCGCAATCATGTGTAAGACTAATCAAAATTTACAAACATTTAAATAAAAACCTTTTCTTTTGTCCAATATTTGCAAAGTCTATACTAAAATCAATAGAAATAGTGATCTCAAATCGATGACTCACTACAGAAGTGTTGATCACTTCTTTCCTCTCAATACTATTTATAATTTAGTCATCGATTTATTCAACTGTTTTTACATTATTTTTCTATTGATATTTAAATACATATTTATTGTCACACTTTATATCGATTTTATTATTCAAGTTTTACTGTTATTCTCAGTTCACAGAAATATTCTTTTCCTTTTGTTTTGTTATAACATTTTTGTTTAACAATTTTTATTATCATTAAACTCTCATATATTTGCCGTTTGTTTTATAAGAGTATTTGTTTTTTTTCATTTCATTAGTTATTATTTTTAATGTATTTTGTTTTTTAATTTTCTATTCCTTTCTATTTTAACAAAGTATTCAACTTTTATGTTATAAGAAGTAGTTTTAAAATATATTAATGTATTTCCGAAAATTTATTTTAATTATAATACACTTATTCTCTCAATGTTTGGGTTTTAAAATTAGACTCACTTTCGATAGCATTCAAGAAGTTTTAGAAGCGTTTAGTCGTTTTAAAAGCAAGAAAAATATGTCTAAAATATGTCTGTTTTCTCTGCAGATCTTTTTCTTCTTCTGAATGACAGATATGTTATAAAAATAGTCATTCTTTTAGTAGAAAATTGTGTGTAAACATAATTTAATCCTTTAGTTCAGATTATTTCTTCTTTAAATCAATTTTATTAACCAAAAAATGTGGTTAAGATTTATTCTTTAAGGTTAATACCAGTGTTGAGCACAGAATTTGTCACGCTCTATGCTATTATTTGTAATCAAGCATATTTGTGACTCTTAGTCTGGACATCTCTGATAAAGATATTAATCTTTGTTATGACTTGAAATTGATTTTTTCGGTCATCGTTTCGGTTATCGACAGCTTTTCATAAAAAGTATCGCTTTTTCACCAAAACTTCATTTAGTGTTTGTAATAGATTTCAAGCCATTATTTTTGATTATTTTTGACTTTTATTTATTTAAAGGAAAATATGATTTTTTGTGATAGAATGAGATCACAGTCTTATAAGTGATTTATCTGAAAACTTTTTGATATGCGTTTTACCTCATAATAAGTACTATAAATGTGTGGAAGACTTAAATTGTGTCATAAATACAAATATCAAATGTGTGACAATCAGTAGTTCGATGGGAATGTCAGGTGTGTTCACATGGGTTCCAACTCTTGAAAATATGTCCACAAATAACTCAAACGAATACAACAAACAAAACAATATTCTATTGAATTCGAATACAACTAAACTCTAAATATTATTCATATAATTGTCTCCATTATTATTATTATTATTATTATATTAAGTCCTCTCTTGACTGACAAATGCACGCAAACTGAGAGACAATGTATGCGGACTTCGAAATATGAAAAGCCATTAAACAGTGATTGCAAAGGGATGTTAACACAGAATATGATTAATAATTGTCTCTTATATAATAAAAATTAGTGACTATCAAAACCTTAATTCAGTCTCAAAGTTAGAGATTTTCTTCACTTAAATTAATATTTTAGACAAATAATTATAGCAAAAGTCAACTAAAAAATGAAAATTATAGCTTAAAAATTGTAACGCAATTTACCCCCTGTTTTGACAGCCCTTTGCATAGACTACCCATCAATACAATTATGTAAAACGATTATTGCGTAAACGGGAAGTATTTGTGCCGTTTTTTGTCAATCAAATATCTATTCATCTAATTATTCGGATATAATTTTAGTTAATATCGAAAATTTGTTGTATTCCTGCAAACCCATTGAAACAACAAAAATATTAGTCAAACCCTATTTGAAGGTCAAACCCGATAAAAACCGATTGCATTAAAACTAATTTAGGTTTTTGTTTTTCAATTCACTTATTTATTTATTTTCTGTTTAGATATAAAAGTTTTTAGATTTTTAATACTGATATCAAAGTACTGATTGTCAAAACTGATTATATAAAAAGCCTTTTTTACATTTCTATTCATTTATGAAATCCTCTCTTTCTGTTATTGATATAAAACAAATGCTGTTTAAATAAAACGTTAAATAAATGCCAATTATTTTCATTAAATTTATGACTAATAGTATTGGAATTCATTTTTCTCACGGAATGGCCACTCGTTTTGTTGTATTTAAAAGATAATGTCTTTTGATTTTTTTTTATTCACTACACTTTCACATAATTATAAATAAATTTAAAATAATTTGTTTATTACATACTATTATCTTAAAAATTAACACCAATTAAATTGAAATCTTATTTTTCTCACTTAAGATATATTTAATGATTTTAATTCTTTTTTTTCTTCTTAGAAATAAATATATTAGCGAACAGTTCTCTCATTTAATTCATTTTCTCATTAATTTTTATTCCTATCTATGAATAGATTTCTTATCAATAAAATCATATTTCATATGCTATCAAACCGTTGCCTTAAAAGACAATTCTTTGTTATTTTCGGTTAATAGGATTCAATTGAATAAGTTTTTAATGAGATTTGTAGACAACAACTCTATTAAATACTTGAATCGTTTGAATGTTTTTCTTTTACGAAGAATTTTGATTTTGTAATCTATTATCTCAAAAGAAGATAATGAATGACTTCCTCTATTCTTCAGATCCTAAAGACATTTCAATAGTTTGATAATAACTTATTAAACACACAATATTATCGACAAATATTGTAACCAATAATTTTTAGAAACTGTTAAATACAACTTAAAAATCAGTTAATCTTTTATTTATAATAAAATTAATTTAGACCTGAGTTTAACTTTAATGTAAACTTTTTATATTGAATTTTAAATTGAAGTGGAGTTGAATAACAAGTCGTATCCAATTATTTTATGAGACGGCTATCACTCTGAATGTAAATTTTCTTTATTTTCTCCTTTTTTTACTTCACATTCTTTTTGATAGTCTAATCGTGTAGTCATTCGTTATATACTTCGTGAAAGTCTTGACTCAAGAAGTAATGCCTCGAATGCATGAGAATTGATTGTAAACAAGTGTTTGGTTCTCTCTTTTTCATACCTAAAATACTGTATTTTTCTCTTTTATACCTTTCCTTTTATTTTGTTTTGGTTGAGAAAATATTTTCGACTCAGTTTTCAAACATAAAAATGTTTTACACAAAAAATATGTATTATTTATTATCAAAATTGTAAGATTAGAAAAGCATTATTTCGTTTCCTGATTATTCATTTTGAATGTCATTTCTCTGTTGATCGAAACCAACCTTTTTTTCACTACTTATGTCCTGAACCGAAAAGTTTGTGCTGAAAAAGTTCACATGAGTTGCGAACTAAACTATTTTTTATGTCTCATTTCCCTCTCCTGTAATCCTATTATTTGTTTCGCCTCATAATTATTCCATAAGTGATGACATTTATCCAATTTTTTCCCTCCTTCTGTCGAGACTTATAAACCATTTCAGGTCTCAATCATAAGACTATTGTTCTCACAAATAAAAGTCATCCTTTTGTGGATGAATAAAGAGCACAGGTTTTGGTTTTTTGTATCACAAATGTAATGTAATTGATTGCAAACAATTGAATAATTCTTTGAGAGGAGTAATCTTTGGCAAAATCAAAGACTTACGTCTTCAGAGTTTCGTCTAATAATAAGCGCATCCGAGAAGAAGAGAGTGTATCGACACTAATGAATGAGATAACAGATATTATCCGATACATAATCAATACGTTATTTTTATCTGCGTTTCGTGTCCTTTGTCTGACTCTTTTCAGTCACTCTTCTATTCTATTCTTATTTTTAAACATTTTATTATTAATACAATTCTTATTTGCCATCACTTTTCACATGAATTTTCATATCTATTGTATTGTATTGTAGTGAACAACAAAATTCATTTCAATTGCATTTTCTGTGAACTTATACTTCGATTAAATTTTTTGATAACAATTATGTGATTCAATTGAATTCATTCTCACGACTAAAACAATAGACTTTTGTGTGAATCAATCGATTTATTCAAAAAAATGTTTACAATTGAATGTAATTTTAATATTTTTGTCATTTATTTCCAAACGATTTATTTTAAATTTGCGAAATACTTGCAATAATTTCAATTAAAATCTCATCCCTTTTCTGTGTTTTGATGTTTTGTTGATTTCCTATGACATCAAAACGAAATTCAAGTTTTAAATAATTAAAATTTTAGATTAATTGAACTGAAAATTAACTCAAACTTTTGATAAATAAATTCTAAACTTATTCTTGTTTTTTCCAATTCAATCAAAACCTTATCATTAGATTATCAAAACTGCAATTATATGAACCAAAAGGGGTTAATCTACTATTCAATTATAAGTAATGTTTGCATTTTGAACGTCTGACCTTAAAGACAGTATAATTGAAAAAACAGAAGAAATCTTTTAACCATTGATTGACATTTGAATTTTTGGTATTCATTTTTACTGCCAAACCTCTAAATATCGATTTTCTCATTAAATATTCAATGCATTACTGCAACAGTTTTTTGCACAAATAATCTTCTCTTTTCGTTGACATGACTTCAATATAATAATAATAATAATAATAATGTTTAATATCTATGAGTTATTTGAAAAGAGAGTTCTTATCACGAAATTCACTGTCAGAGCCGTAACTATACCTATACTTAGACTTTAAATGCAGAAAATGATTAAAAATAGAAAATTCATATTTCCCAATGTCTTCTCAATATGTGATGTGTTAAACACAATTTGTGACGGATTTTTGATTTGAATCTACAAATCATTTGCATAACATTCCTTCTTATAACCATATATGCGCCTCTTGAGAGTCAGTCTCTCTTCTGTGACATTCAATTCATTATTATTCTGTTTTGAGAACTGTTTTTAGTAATAGTATTGCTTACAATTCATTATTTTTCTTATAGTCTTTTCCTTTACAAATAGTTTACACAATTGAGTAAAATTAAGGACAATATGTTGTGTTATTAATTGAGGGTTTCTTTAATTAACTAATTATGTAATTATGTCAATAAATTCTATGTTTAAATGCGTTTTAATGGCATAAATATATATTAAAAATATACCATATTTTTTGAACGCTTTAATCGCTGACATCAATCCCTTAATTAATGTATTACTTAGACATCAATACTAATTATATTAACATAAACTTTGTTTTCAATTTACTGTAAGCTTTTTATTAATATATCCAAACATTAATAATTAATATAAGAATATTTTGGTATTTTCTCGAAAAACCCGAACAAAATTTTGTTTGTTTTGTACAAAAATTTCGCTTTTCATTACTAATTTTCAAATAGATTTTTCCTTTACATATATTTTCTATATTCTAGTGATTAAAACTCGTAAACAGTAATTAAACAATAAATTCAATGATATTTGCAATACAGTAGTGTTTTGTGTGAGTCTTCAAAAAGTTATTATTCAGCGAATATTTTTGTGGTTAATATTTGCAATTCATTCAAAAAATACATATCAACCCAGAAATAGAAGGCTTGGGATGTGGGCTCTTTATAAACATTTCATTAAGAATTGTCTTCACTCATTTAAATTATTCTATGAAAACCATTTCCAAATGTGTTTTTGTGTTAAAATAGTTTGAGATCTTTGCCTAAATATTACAAATACCTCTCTCTCTCTCTCTCTCTCTCTCTCTCTCTCTCTCTCTCTCTCTTATTTTATCGGTCTGTGCCTACAATTTGTGGTCCAAATTTTTGTACGTTTTATGAATTATTAATAACTGAGTCATTAATACACAAATCCATAGTTCATACGAGACTTCGCCCAAAACATAACTGAATTATTATTTCCAACTATTTTTTAGAGACAATATTTGCTTAATTTATAACAAAAATAAATTTAAATTTTTTTCAATTACTCTTTTCCTTACTTTCAGTTTCGCTCCAAATCTTAATTATTGTTGAATATTCTTAACTCATATTTTGAGGTCTTATAAACTTTTTTAAGTCTGATTTCGATTAAAATTTTCTTAATTAAAATTTTTCTACTATTTTATATCACAATTAATGTAATCCTATTTTAGGTTTTCGTGTTTTGGACCCGTTTTTAATTACTTTTTTTCGTTAATTTATTTTCAGAATAAATGTTTTTCGAGTTTTATATGTTTTTATTTGATAGTTATTTTCGTAGTTTTTATTTTATTAGTTTTAATACAATTTACGATTATTTTCAGTGAAAAATAAACTGGTCTTTCGTTTAATAATAATTTTCTTTTGATACCAATTCCTGTCTTATTCTTCTTCTTTTGTTAATTTAAGAAATCATTTTTAATTTTTTTTCTCAATTAATGAGTTTTAATACAACTTTTTCTTCTTTTGATTAGTGTTTGATTCACACAGAATATAAAATTTAGTCCAATCCTTATTTCCATATAAATCATCGCTATTTATATATGTATTTTTGATTAAAATGAAGTTAATTAACGACTAAAATATATATCTGTTTCAGTAAAAACATTAATAATAAATATAAATGTTTAGTACATTAAAAAATGCATTTTTCATCTTTTTTCCCCCAAACAAAACATTTTAAAATATTACATAAATTGACTCCGAGTTAGTGATCGACCGATAAATTCAGTTGAGTTGAGTCTCTGTTTTATCTTTAAGTTGTTTTGATGTTTATTTGTCTCGATTTTTATCATTTAGAATCTGAACAAATCTAAAGCCCTCAGTCTTTGTATGTCTTTTAAAACTTTTGGTTAAGTGTTGGGATTTTTGAATAATTTATAAGCACTAAAATAAATACCTTTCATATCATATTTGGAATAATATTTCATATTATTATGCAATGAGTCCTTCAAATGATTATACTCTAAAAATCGCAAATAAACATAGAAATTGTAAATTATATGAATTTTTATTTTTATTGCTTCACAACTCTATATATTGTGATCGAGTTTTTTAAGTTATAATCACGAGTTTAACTAAAATAGAGTTTTGAATAATTTCTGTTTAAAAGCTGTCAGATCTTTGACCAGAAAATAACAAACTATCTTAAAAATATGATTTACGATCTGATCCTTTAATACAAACCTTTCTTTTATTAGTTTTTATATATTCTTTAAATCTTTATTGAAAAACAAAACCAATTATTGGAGTGTTTATAAAAACTTGAACTCAATTTGATTATTAACTCTTCTCTCAAATGAGAATTTTATAATAATGTTTACAATAATTATGAATATATCTCGTTATAGATCTGGTGTTAGGGAGGAAAGGGTTCTTAAAATAACTCAAAAGGGTTACAAAGTACAGTATTTTATGCACTACTGATTATTTGCTAGTTCATTTTTAGTACACTTTATTCTCAATCATTTTATATAAAGAGAATTAATAAAAAGTGATACAATTGTGTGGGGACTAAAAGGGGGCAATAATTTACCAAGTTTATTCACAAAATAGTTTGTTTTAGTTGTGTTTATTTCGATATTTATATGTGAAGAGTTGTGTAAACATCGATAGCATTACATTTTATAACTATTAGAAAGTTTATGTATTATATGTTAGAAAAAAACTGATAATATTTTCTGTTTTGGTTCAGATTTTTTGTTGTCCTAAATTTTAATCATAATCTGACGTTTAATTTGTTTGCAAATATTACTCAAATGCGTGACTTATAAGCTAAAAGTTGTCTCCAGTAAAAGCAATAAATTCACTCAATTTTATTGAAATTTCTTAATTTAAAACCTAAACGAATAAGAATATCATTCACATTGACCTTTCATCTAATCATCGTTTGCAGGTATCGATCGTTTCTATTTTTAACATTATTCTGACAGTTCTTAAATTGAATCCAAAATAATGTTATCAAAATTTCTGTTCACTTAATTTATTACGAATTAATTATCTTAAATCTCAATCAATGAGTGACAAACATCCGGATTCATTAAAAAAATTGAATAATTACTTTTCAATTTTATTAAATATGGCTTAATATACATAAAATATATTCCAATAATTTATAACTCAAACAGTTTTATACTAATTAGAAGTCATATTTGCATTCATGAGTTGTTTTCCAATTATTTTTCATAAATTTTTTTGTTTGGTTTCCAATAATCATTCGAAGGTTTAATATTTGTTAGAAAAGCTTTGGATTTATTTATCTTTCGGTTCTTCTGATGTCCAGATTATTTGAATATTAATGAATAAAAAGATAAACAAAAATATCCGAAAAATTTATGAATATATGATTAACCGGAATATTATATTCTTTTAGAATAATATTCACATTAATCTCATATCAAATGATCTCTATTTGAGAATCAAATGTTTTTATTTATTTAAATTAATTCCTTATTGTCTTTTGATATCATTGAAAGTCATTTTAAATTTAATTAAGTCTTTGATTCAATCGATTGAATACTTAAATGATTTCCATTAAATTAATGAATACTTTGATCGATAAAATCTGAAAAGAAATGATTTATTGTCTAATTTTGTATTATTGAATCCAATAGAATGGACAACGGAGTGGACAATCCATTCAGACCGGGCTCTGAACTGAGCAAAGAGGCCGACATTATAGTGAACTTAATTAAAGAGGGAAAACCTATAACTCCCACCAAAGAAACAGTGGATTCGCCATCAAATGGTTTAAATGGTGTTAACAATGAACTTAACGGTAAAAAAGAGATAAATTTGTTAGAAAAGTCACCTGAAATGAATGGCACACCGAAAAGCCGAGCGCCGACTGTAGTAGAAGTACAGCACGGAATTGTCGTTCCCCCAAATGATGGAAAACAAGTGGTCGAAGAGATTAATCTGAAAAAGAAGCGCAAATGTTGTACTATTCAGTGAATATATCATTTCAGTTGTTTAATAGAATACCTGTGACTCGGCTTTGATTACTCGACTCAACCCAACCGCACATCACATTCATTTCGATAGCATTCTTATAATAACTGTTCGATTGGCTTAAAAACAACATAATATATAGCCGTTGATGTCTTCGCTCATAAAACAAAACTGTGGCTGACTTACAGATAAACAAACAGAGAGACAGACATACCATCGCTTAGACGAATGTCTTAAGATTTTATGAGAATATATTTTAATTGCCTTTCAATCGCTTCGATTGTAAATAATGACAAAATACTAGTCATTTGCCATTTAAATGATTTTTATGGGAAAAATTGATTTGTGAGAACTCTTCTTATATTTTGGAAGTGATTTTACGCTAAAAAACACACATCCCTTCACTTGTTTATGACTGGAAATAATCATCAATTCATTGGTCAGTCATTGTTTGCCTTCAATTGATATCATGCGAAGAGTTTCAAAAAATGTTTTTAATACAAACCTATCGTTCAAATTAAGTCATCATTACTTCCCTTTCGATTCAATTCATTCAAAATATAACAAAAAATATACAAAAAAATCTAATAATCAAAAAGTTTATAATAATAATAATAAATATATTATTTATTGTATAAAATATTTCGACAGAATTTTATGTTTGAACACAAATATAATAGTTTGAGGCGCTGTGCAAATGGGAGGCATCACACACGCAGTCAACCTCTCCTGAGATTAAAAAATAACTCCAATCCGTCTGGAATTTTGAGATTAAATTAGAAATTTATGTTTAATACCTGACCTTTAAGAAACTTAACGTAATTGTGGCACAGGGAGGTTGATACTAATTTTAAGACTATGAGCCCTCCCTTTGCACATCCCTTAAATAAATGATAATAATAAAAGCGATCATATATTGAACAGAGCGGACACCAATCAATCAATATTTAATGTAAATTTGTTTTATGAAAAACATTTCGACTAAAATCCGATTTGTTTTTATTTCTCAAATAAGAGTCTGTTCGACAACTCTTCCCGTTTTCCTCTCTTTGGCGCAAACTTTTCTCATATAATACAAACATATTCTCTGTTTATTTATAACTTACGCTTTGGCTCTGAATTTAATGTTTAGTTTTGCGAATCTCTAAAACTTTAAACAGTGTTTAAAAGTGCTTCAGTTTTGGGAATTTATCAGACAATTAACGTTATGTTTATAATCAGTTTTCCTCTAATGATATCAATTGACGTCATTTACCCTTTGAATACCTGTAAGAAAATCTGACTATTTTTATTCTCTCTCTCTCTCTCTCTCTCTCTCTCTCTCTCTCTCTCTCTCGAAAATTCTGTTCTTAAGTTCTTGAGTTTATGAAAAATTATGTTTTAATATCAAAGTTATGTAAACTGTAATCAGATTTTTGTGATATTTTAGTTCATTTAAATTGATTTCAATATACATATTGAGTGAGAGTTCCTGTGCTTAGAATTCATTTGCATATTATTTGCTCTGAAATATATTCTTAAACTACATTTTATGGCATTTTTGAACAAAATTAAAGTTTATATTAGTTTTTAAATATATTAAAATATTTTTCTTTTTTTAGTTTTATTTTAATCAATCAATGTTTGAATGCGTGTATAAAATGTGTACAAATAATAAGAGAGTTTTTAGGAGAAAAATACGCAGATTTGATATAATCATTATATGAATTGATTTTGATTTAAGATGTTTTCAATGAATTGAATTTAATGAATGACACAAATGACAAACAAACCAATGTTTATCAGACATGTCTTTTGCTCAGAGAGTTTTGCTAAAAAACAACAATTCAATGGAGTTTTTATATTAGACATTACATTACTATTATATTCTTAAACCTATTTATATGTGAATAATGTCTCCGAAATGCGGACACAAAAACCGAATATTACTGAAATTTTAACCAAAAACTCCATTATTTTTCCAAAAGTTTATATTAAAGAGAATTATAGAGAAATCAAATGAAACTCTTATTTATTGTGAAAGTGATATGAAATTTGGAATTTTATCTGTCAATCATATAATGATAAAAGAAGTGTTTTTCTAGTGCTTATCTCAACACTACTTTTGAGCCCCAATTTTGTACTATAGAAGAGTAACTGTTCTTTTTTGGCACTAATTCTCTTATAAAACTAAAATATATATTAATATAATTGTAATTTTTATTTGATTGTATAAAAAGAGGACAAATACAAAATCGAGTCATTTTAGTCCAATATTTTCTGATTAAACAAAACAAATACCTATAAAATGAAATTCTAATGAATCGGTTCCAGAGTTTTGTCACAATTATTAAGTCAATTAAATCTACTATTAATTTGAAGAGAAAAACAATTTGTAGCTAAGAATCGATTAAGAGTTTAATCACTGATTTGTACAGAAAATATGTGTTTTTGTTGGCAGAAATGAAAATCTTTTGACCGATTATTATGTGATTATGTGATCACTTCTCGTATGTATTTATTTATTTATAAGAAAATTAAGAAAAAATTTAATATATTATCGAATAAAATAAAATAAAAAGAAACTCAAAAATATTTGCATTTATTAGTCTTTTTGGTTAAATATTTGGATTATTATTACATTTATTTATCAGAATTATTATATGATTTGCTTTTCATTTGAAATAAAAACCCATTACTTAATTGAAAATTATTTCTCAATTTTGGTTTTGAAATATGTTTTTCAAGGATTTTAAAAAATCCCAAATAATTTCAATAGAATTTTATAAATTAAATTCAAATAAAATAATAACATATCAGAGAGTATTCAGATAAGAACTCCTTGTTTTCAAATTTAAAGTTCTCTACAGTTTTTAAAATATTCACTCAATTGACACACGAATTGTTTTTAACAGATTTGAACACCAGTTCTGTCAGTTCCGCATAAATGGATCAAAAGTAGACAATTGTTTTATTCGTTGCCTTAAATTAAGTTTTAATCAATGAATAAATGAGAGAATACTTCGAAATAATTTTATTTAGATTTGAATCAATAAATTTTATGTATATTTTATATAATATTTATAATTATTATAATTTTAAGTTCTATATTACAATCGATATTATAATTAGAATAAAATATCAGAACTAATCCTAATTTGAATCGAAGGCACGTCTTATTCAATCAAATATTGAGAGAAAAAGATTATATTCTTATATATTTTGTATAATAATATATTTGTTGTATATATAAGAGAATGACTCAAATATTTGGTTATGAATTGAGAGAAAAAATGTAAAATCGAAACAAAATTATTGCACAAAAATTGTCGTATAATTAGATAAATAAATACAATTAAAGAGAGAATTATATCAATTGTTTTAAATTGAGAGACGTTTCTAAACGTCTGGGAGAAAGAGAACAGAATAAACACTGGCTTTGAATTAACTGTTCTCATAATAGAGATCAGGAGAAAAGTGGAGAAAATTACAACAAAATTGAGCCCACATTTAATTTAATGAATAAAATGGTTAAAGCATTCCTTCAATAGTTATAAATATTTGTGAATTCTTTAAACTATTGCCAAACTCTATGATAACATTTGGAAAATATCCAAATAATTCATTTAATTTATGTGAATATATATTCACAAAACACTTTCGATTCACTGCTTTTCTCAAATTATAGTCAAAGTTCTCCGAAATAATAATAATAATGTTTTTATGAAAACGTTTTTTAAGTTAAATGCAATAAAAATAACTTTAAATTGAATTTTAAAATTTCACTTAAAATTTGTGTTAAAACGGATTCAATAAATATATAATTAAATGAGAATTCAATTAACTTTTAAACTCAGAATAAAAATATTGAGTAAAAAATTTAAAAAAACGTCTAACTGACGAAATTATAAGGAGGGGGTCGGGAGCCAAACAGATGAGGCGGTAGTGAACTTGGAGACCAATTGTCGTCGTCTACTCTGTTTGGGGGAGCGCTAGGAGTCGGTCCTCCGCGACCTTCAGAATGACTTTTACTGTCGACACTGAAATATATGATTTGATTTAAAATTTCAATTGATTTGAATTAAATATTAATAAATTTAAGTAAAAAAATGTGATTACTGTGCGAGTGGTATGTCGTCCTCATCCAAGTTGTCTAAAGTCGAATCACTGAATAGATTAATAAAAACAACAAATTTAGTCAATTTTGTAATCAATAGAAATGAATAATTTCCTCAATTTATAGTCTGAGTCAACAAAAAATATTAGAAAAACATTAATAAAAAACCAGTTTTTAGTTATTAATAATATTTTTCTCATCAGAAAAAAGACAAAACAAAAAATATTTAATTGAAATGACTTACGATTCTCTGCGTATCGGAAAACGTTTGACTTTTTTGTATAAATGGGTCAGAATGTAAGCGAAGAAAGTCGAAGGAATACTGAGTAGTAGTGCTGATAATACTGAAGACCAGTAACCGTTCTGTAAAACAAATCACTTTAATTGAAGTCTATTTCGAAATTAATAGTATTATAGACTTACAAACGGCAGAACTGTTTCTTTGCATAACGCCATAACTGAAGCGTTAAGAGCTCTACTCACGGGTTCGCACCGTCCGATTCCAGTCTGTATCTGATATTAAAGATATTATTAGTTTGAGTCCAACAATCGATTTCAATGAAATACCTCTTCAACGACATGTTCTGCATATTGATCGACGAGTGAACTCATGTCTTCAACGAAAGATTTGGCCACCGATTGAATCTCTGTTCTGCCTTTACTAGAGATATACTTCTGTGCGTCTTCGGCCTGTTTTAGAAGACTAGTCAGGGCTTCCTTCAGGCCTTTATTGCCATAATTTGCTTTTCTTTCAATCTTTTCTGCGCCGGCGGTCAGTGTCTCCTAAAATCATAAAAGAAATTACATCTTAAGAAATAATTGACGGAATTATTGATTAATACAATGGTTTCTTTGATTTTGATGACTAAATTGATTGGTGTCTTCAAATCCATTGCAATGTTTCTGAGTTTAGCGATATTTTCGAAGTCATTCTTCGGGAGTCGATTGGCCTCCTGTTCTAACTCATTAGAAATGGAGACCAAATCCAAAGGAGTGATACTGTGTTTAATAACATTTGCAAAACTCGAAAAATTAAGGGTTCCTAAAGACGTCTGTTTTAAGTTTTCCAAGAGTTGAGAGCCTTCAGCAGTCAATAGTACCACATTTGAAGGGTTGACATTCACCCGATCTAAAAATACTTTCAATTTTTCTTCAATTCGATAGCGCTTTGAATAAAATGAACAAAAAATTAAAATAAAAGTCAATACAATAAATGAATGAATACTTCTTTAAACTGTAAGATCTCTGATATGTTTACGTTGTTTATAGTTCTGCCGCTATTTATCTGAATTTGATTGAATTGATTCAATTGGAGGACATTATAAAGACTCAGATTGTGATGACATCGGGTGAGGACATCCGCTAAGTTTGGTTTAACGCCTTGAATAACATTCATAGACTCCGCGTAATTAAATCGCTCGAAACGGTTCTGAACTATTGAAACAATTTGTTTGCTCTGAGGTTCGGATGGGTTTTCCAAATAATAGCAAAAAACTTTATCGGAAACACTCCCCATAAGAAACATAACAGTTGTGCAGAACATAAGCGGAAAGAATAGCAAAAATAGTATAACGAGTCCGCACCGGAAGAAACGCGACGATGACTTCGATCTTCTTTTATAGTTATGACGCGTCGGCTGTTGATTACAAGCGCCGCACAACAGTCCCAATGAATAAAACAAGAGTATAATGAAAACAATCGAAGCACCGGCCAAACAGCCATACCATCTGTTTTATAAAAGGGAATTAAATAAATTAAATGTTTGTTAAAATAAATCAATTGAAATACCGATAGATTTCGTATTCTTCGATATATTTTTGTCCCAAATATATATTGGATTTAACTTTACGTAAATCAACAAAAGGTCTTCGAAGCGCTTCGTTTATATCGTCGGCGGCGGCACTCAACTCACTTCCGACGGCTTTTATTTGTCTTTTAATGTCTGGAATCGTATTATTGACAGTCGATTGGATCTTAAAACTGATTTCATCGAAGGCTTGCTTTCCTTTTTTGATTTCGTGTACAATATTTGCATTCAATAGCTGTGAAATGTTTTGCATTAATGGCGACAAATCGGGTAAATCGTCGATACGAGTGCTCACAGAAAACGAACTCAAAACCCGATTGTATTTAAACCTCAAATCAGAGCAGACTCTGTCTCTACAACTACTCAGAAAACTTTCCAAATCCTTCAAAAGAGAGTAAAAATTAATGAAAAGTTGTTTTTGTAATTAAAGAAAACTTACATTTTTAGAGCGGTTGAGACGTGACTGCAATTGAACGGTCAGTAATCGGAGTTCTGTTGTTTCGCCCGAAAGTGTCTTCAAATCACTGAGAATTGAATCCAATTCTAAACAAAAGACTCGAATCATAAATATTCGAATCAAATGGCAATAAATGTGTGAATGTCTTACTCGAGACAATATCTGTTAAGTTCTCTAAAGAGGCGGCCTCTGAGAGAACGGCTAATCTGTTTTTGACAATAACTCCACTTTTATCTAAACTGTTCCCCAATTCGTGTTCCAATTGTTCGAAATTTGTTCGCAAAAGTGTATTGACTTCGTATTGAGTGTTATTGAGATAAAGCATCAGATCATCTGTCGATTGGTTCAGTGTTTTTGGCAGCTGTTGGACACCGGATCGGATGTACTCATTGGTAACAAAGGCACAGATCACAAAAAATGACATCAATAAGAGAAGAACAAACAATTTGACAGCACTTATAGTCCTAACGCATGGATCGCAGGTTCGGTCAACTTTGTAGCGCTTCTTCTTATGTCCACTCCTTCTGGCAGGAGATCCAGAAGACGACGAATTGTAACTACGGCTATGTTTGGCACGTCTTGAATGCTTGTTTGATGAACAACAACAGCAACAAATCAATCCAATCAATGGTATTATTGTTCCAATAGTTATCAACACAATTGATGACAATATAAGTCCCCAAAAATGTGTTATTAACTGAATTTTAACGAAAATCAATTAAAATACAACAATAATTAAAATGATTTATGACTGACCCGTCCTTTATTTTGGTCGAGAATAGGAATGGGATCTTCGAGTAATTCTTCTTTGACCACTTCATCGGGAAGTCCAGGGATTTGTAGTAAATCGATGGCATATTGAGTGATGAGATACAAGTGATCCATTCCTTTACCACTGAAGACAGGAATACCGGAATGCCATTGACTTTGGCTCAGACTTTGTTGCGGAGAAATGAACTTAATTTGACGCCAAGGAATGTCTACATTCGTGTCATTCATTGTTTGATCGCTTAATTGTCTTAAATTGGATTTAATAGAGAAAACTGGCAGTGATTTTATACATAATACTAATAAAACGGTTGATAAATGGCTCTTCAAATGGGTTTTGGTTCTGAATGTGGACAACATTTCTTGTTGTCATTCAAAATATTTTTGGGATTTCTTTGGAATTTCGCCTTTTTTTGGTTTGCGTTCAAAAAACTTAATTATAAAAACAAAATAAATGTCTGAAGAAAAGTGAGATTCGCTTCGTTTGAGTGAATCTCAGGTTTGGATACTGTAGTGGTTCTCGACATTCAAATTCACGGCTCAGTTGTCTTAATGTCAGAGCAATCGTTTTGATGGTCTAAAACTGTAAATAAACGATAAGTCATTGAACTCTCAATTAATTAAAAACAATTTTTGACATCAATTCAATAAAAGAGAAAAACAAAAGAGTTTTGTTTTATTGAAAAATAGAGAAATATTTAGTGAATTGAATTTATTAACCAATAAAATGAAAACAGATTTAAATGAATAAAAATTTGAATCAATGGTTACCTTATATTGAATGTTAAGGTCAGCCAAATGTGTATTTGAAAACCCGTTTCTAATGAATGCTTTTTTGCCCAAAAATATAATGAAATCCAAATCAAAATATAATTTTTAATTTGATCTGAAATTTGAGTATTTATTTGATCACAAGATTAGCGATAATATAATCAATAAATGTATTAATAAAATGAAAGTAATTTAAAATCAATTAAAACTAAAAAATGAGATAAATATTAAAAATAATTTGGATTTAAATGCATTTCGATGTCGACTCCACTCATGTTTTCACTCGCAATGAATACAAACATTTGATATCCGAGTAATGAGTAATAATAATAATCACCTGTTTTTCAATGGCTTTCACTCAAAACAGAATCACAGCTCAACTAAACATAATATTTCTCTGATATGAGACTCTCGTATCGCAAAAACACTCATTGTTTTCTTCGATACTTACAGATACCGATCTCTCTCTCTCTCTCTCTCNNTCTCTCTCTCTCTCTCTCTCTCTCTCTCTCATTATAAGTGAATGACTCTCTTTAATTCTCTGCCAATGGTTTAACGAACTGATCGTTGACTCCAATAAAAGTGTATTTCCTGTGAACTGTATTATAGCTTTTGCGCAAAACATTAGATTTAAAGTTTAGAATCTAAACTTTAGATTAAATTGAAATCTGATTAGATTTTAGACAAAATTAATAAACTTTTATTACAATTAATTTTTTGTTAAACTAATAAATATTGAGTTAAACATTATTATAATTTTTGATAATATTATAATAGATTATGAGACATACAATTTCAAACTAAATTAAGACATTACAATCAATAAATTTGAATTTATTTCAAATTTAAAACGACAACTAATCAATTTAAAATTATCATGTTTATTTTATGTTAAGCTAAATTATTTATTAATTGGGTAACAAAATCAATTAGAGTTGGAAAGAAAGTGAGCAATAAGTGAATGTTTCAATTAAACCAGGAAAATAATGGGCCACCAATTATTAGGGCTTATTATTGAATTTAGCATGCTAATTTGGCATGGATAATTTTATTTATTCGATTTCTTATTCAATGAAAGAAAGTATAATTTGTTGACGTAATTAATGTTTGTTTGATATGTTTTTGATTAAAACTTTTTGGATGACTTTTAAACTGAAAAACAAAACAAAAACAAATAAATTGATGTCTTCTGTTGTCTAACATATTGTCATCAAAACGTTTGGTGATCTCATTGTCAGTGATGTCGGTTGAAATTCCTCGAAGTCTTAAACATTTGGTGCAGAGAGTGATGCGAGGCTTTTATCCAATAGAGCACGTGATTGTCGTGGATCTACTGATCAGAAGACAATTGATAAAAGAGGACGATATGATTGATTTGGTTAAATTTGAACGAAAACAGTTGAGATCTATTCTTGCAATGTTAGAGAAGGACAAACTGACCAAAAAGAAACTGAAAATAGAGACGGGAGTCGACGGAAAGGCTAATCGACACCACTATTATTACATTAATTATAAAGCGTTTGTAAATGTGGTTAAATACAAATTAGATCACATGAGGACTAAGATTGAACTCGAAGAACGTGACCTCACGGCCAGAGCTTCGTTCATATGCTCCGAATGTAATAAAACATTTACTGATCTCGAAGTGGACCAACTCTTAGACAGAAATACTGGAGAACTGAGGCATTCATTGATCTCATGATTTCAAACATTTTTAATGATTTATTGTTTACTAAAATAGGTGTGACTTTTGTGAGAAAGAAGTAAAGGAAGACCCGAATCATATGCCAAAAGCGGACTCAAGACTACAATTGGCAAAATTCAATCAAATGATGGAACCGCTTTGGCTTCTCCTCAAAGATGTTGAAGACATTCGTTTGACATCTGATTTACTCGAACCCGAAATCCAAGTGTTGGCCAATTCGGGTCCACTGACACAACCAAACGATCCAAACAATGCCTTCACTGGAAAGCAATGGAACGATAAAAACAGATTAATTAATAGTGAATATGAAAACTCTGTTCTCAACGACCAGAAGAACTATACCATTAAAATAGAAGACTCGACCACTGATGACACCGGTGGTGGTGGCGAACAAGACTTGGTTCAGGTCAAGAAAGAACAGCCCTCTTGGATGTTAGAGAGCACTGTCTCTAATATTAATCACACGATTAATACTAATACAAAGAGTGATATTTTGACGCAAAACCCAACAAAAGTTCACAACAAATATATTTCTAAAACAAATTCAATTCAGAGCTCAAACTCTGATTCTAACGAACCGTCAAAAGAAATTTTGGAAACACTTCTCATTCATGAGAAACAACAGGAAAACTCTTGTTCTGCGATATCTCTTCTGTTGAGTGATTCGACAAATCATTTACAGAATAATTACAATAATAATAACGATAGTAATGAAGACGTTATTATGAGTGACGACGAAGAAGACGACACAGAAGGACACCAGCCTTTGGTTACTGTCGGCCAACAATCCATACCATTGAGTGAAATAAATGATCAGATAATCTCTCAAATGAGTGAAGAAGAAAAGGAGGAATACATTCGACTCACACAACAAGTTTACGCTCATATGTATGACATTTAGATAATTGTCTGAAATAGTTAATAGTTATCGCAATTAATTGTAATATATTTGCATTTTTCGCATAATTTCTAAATTCAGTTCATATCTATTAGTGATTGCATTGAATCAGTTTATTATAAGTTTTAATACAAAAATTGTTTAAATCAATAAAATATTTAAGAATTTTATAGATTATTGTTTTTACTCAGTCTGTCATTCAATAAACACTATTAATATTGAAATCGAAAAACTGGTATAATTGGTAGATATCCACTAGCAATAGATATAAAATAGAGACCTGCATATAAAATTAGTAAAGTGTTTCTTAATGTTTGTTTGAGTGAATATCAAAATTATTTCAAAACTATTAATGAATATTTGATTATTAATTAATGTCTAAATATGTTTGAGCTAAATATCAATTCGTTTTTCAATTAAATTAACTATACTTTTAGTAACGATTTTGAAACATATCTTAAAAGCCTATTTGTGTTTCTAAAGTCATCGATAGTTTATTTTCTTTCAATTGAAATAATTTTGATATTCACTCAAACATTGAATATTAATAATCACTTTCTTAGAACTTATATACATGTATTGAGTAATTTGATATACAGGTCTCTCTGTTTATAGAATCTACCGCTAGATTCTACCCCACGTTCCAGATATAAACAAATAGATTCTGCGTTAAAAGGCGTTACATTTTTGGAATGAGGAGTGCTTTGGGACAATCATAAAATAAGTTGATTAAGAATTAGAAAAATTGTGGCCAAACTGGTTGTTCACTAATTTGTTTTTATGTCTATTAATAATTAAAAATCGACTCAATATTCAGTTTTAATAATTTTATTGTTTTACAGAAAGTTTAATAAATTTAGAATAAAATCTGTTATTAATGAATATTTTAAATTGAAATGAGTTTTAAATATAATTAAAAACTATTTTTTGGTTTTATGGACAACACTTTTTGCCTCATTCTTAGCCTTAACTAATTTTACTAAATATTTATATCTTTCTATACAATCGGTTCGGGATCTGTTTGGTATACACTTAGCGATCAGATCCCACCGTTCTGTTCCCAAAGATGAAGGATAAGTCTTCATCGCCTGTTCCAAGAGCTGCTGTTCTTCACTATTCCAAGGATTTGAATTGAGTTCAACGTAAGTGCTCGGCGCTGACCAACAAACAAATCAATACAATTTAGTGAAAGTGAAAAATATATTTAAGCGGACATACCATCAAACCGTTGACTCGGAGCCGATTCGTCACATGTTTTGTTTGGTTGCGATTCTTCTAATTTTTTAAAAGCGTTTTTATTGGCCTCTTCTCTCAATGTCTGCGATTGATCTGAATTTTGGAGTTCCTTTGCTTTATTGATGACATCCCTATGATTTCTATTGATATTAGAAGTGCTTTTGTCGTTAACGAACTTTGCAATCACTGACCACCGATCGGGAGTTCCGGCCGGAAATAGTTTAATAGCTTTTATAAGTATTTGAATGTCTTCATAACTCCAGTTCTTTCGCGAAGAGGTATTATTTGTCTGTCCATTCATTGAATTATTTGTTGACAAAAGACTAATCCTTTCGGACTCTAATTTAGAGTTTAATTTTTCAATTTGTTTGAAAAAAAACTCTCGTTTCGAGACTTCATTTTCAAAGACTTCAAATTGTGTCCTAAATTCTTGTAATTCTTCGAAATTAAATATTTTAACCATTTTATCAAATTCTGTCAAATTATCGATTCTTTTTTGTGACTCATTTTCAGAAAAATAGTCATAATTTTCAAACAAAGACTCCAATAGTTTTCTCTCTTTTCTTAATTGCTTTTTAAGCGCTTCCTTTTGTTTTTTCTCTTCATTTTTCTTTGCTTTTAATTCATTTTCTTTTTCCAATTTCTCTAATCTTTCCTTTTCTTCTGACTCTCGTTTAAGTCTTTCCTCTTCTAATTGTTTTTGTCTAATGTTTTGCTGTTTCGCTAACTTTTGGTCTAATTTTCGTTGTTTTTCTTCTTCTTTGAATTTAATAATTCTGGGATCGCATTGATATGAGTTGTCCACCAATTGTCTAATTCTTTGCATCTCTTCCTTCTTCCTCTGAGCTCTGACCGCTCTGTTCTGTTTTTCCATCCATCGGCGCTCTTCTCTATTCTCTCCCTTTTCCTTCTCTTCTTCGTCTAAATAAGAGTATTCTCTCCACGACTCGAAGTTATACCAAAAGTTATAAAATTTGTTTACATAAGAAATGTCTGAATTCTCATTTCCTAATTCAGGCACCGGTTGTTCTGTTGACCATCTGTTCAAACAATTCATTAATTAAAAGGCTTTTATTCTTTTGAGCGATAAATACCTGGCATTCAATCGAAATATCGGAACAAATACTTCATAGAAATGAGACTTATTATAGGCATTAATGGATGGAATTTCGTTATCAAAAGTGGGATCAATGCTATCATAAGATCTTCTTTTTGTCGAATCCCCTAATATTTCGTACGCTTTTCCACAAAAAGATAATACTATTAAATAAGAGAATTAAGAATAAACTAACAAAACCTTTGGTAAGACACGAATAGTAGTCGTGATCGAGATCTATGGTCTCTCCTGTTTGGTTAGTCCTCTTATCCGGGTGATGGCGGAGCACTTTCTGCCGGTCTGAGGGGAGGGGAGGGAAAGGGAGATAATTTACTCGTAAATTATTAAATCAATTATCAAATAAAGAATTGCAATAAATGGTAAATACACTGCTTTTTGATCTCTTCGGGAGTGGCAGAGAATCTGTTGGTTATGTTGAGAATACGGTAGTGGTCCTGACCTTTCCAGTCCTTTGGGTCCAAACTAATCAAATATTTATCACTGGACTCTTCATCTAACACCTCATCACTCAGAAGACTATTGATATCAATTAGACCTAATTTAACGAATAAATTCTTCAGCCATTTGTCGTATGACTCGATTTGGATTAAAGACATTTCTAATCAAAAGACAAAAACAAATTAAAATTGAATTTAAACAGATTTTTATATATTTTCTTATAGGAAAATACCGGTTCTATAAGATATTGTCCACAACTCAAGACAATCAATGAATATATTTAAAGATATTCACAAATTTGATTCACTATTTTCTTGGTTTTAATTTTTGGGAAATTATCCAAAATTTAAATAAACATAAATTTAATTATAATTTGATTTTTAAACACGAGATTTGTTTCAATCAAACATTTAATGGACTCTTCACTAATTACGTTACCATTTATTGTGAAGAGAGGACTCGAATAACATTTTCAAATATAATTATATTTTTACCATTAAATTATGAACAAAAGTTTAAGGAAAAGTTGTTTGCTCAAATATTTAATAAAATAGACTAGACAAATTAATATGTTTTAACTAAAAAATTAAAGCAAATTGTGGCACAAAATTTATGTAAAAATTTAAAAGATAAAACTTTTGATAATGTAGTTTATGAATGAATTGATAATAAAAACAATGAATGTTTACAAAGTGTTGTCCAACACTTCCAACACTTCCCACTCTTTTATAATTATTTTTAATTTTCAATAATTTGCTTCTTATTTATTGAATTAATATTTGACTATCGATTGAATGAAATGCAGAAACTATTGACTAAATTAGTGATCAATACATCGATTTGGAGTCACTTAACTTTGGCTCTAATTATTCGGCTTTTATTGATTGTCTTCTCTGAAATTCAAGACAAACTCTTGACTCTCAAGTATACTGACATCGATTATCACATCTTTACAGATGGCGCCCAATATATGTCAAGAGGAGAGTCTCCATTCAGACGTGACACCTATCGATACACACCTCTGATGGCATTCCTGGTGTTACCGAACCTCTATCTGTTGCCACAATTCGGCAAAATATTGTTCTCAGTGTTGGATGTATTGAGTGGTTCTTTAATTTATGTTATTTGTAAACAATATCTGAACAAAAGGAGTGCCAAAATATGTGCCATAATTTGGTTCTACAATCCATTGCCGGTAATCATATCGACGCGCGGAAGCGCTGAATCTGTGGTCACAACTCTAGTCTTGTTAACCATTCTATTGGTAACAAAACGCCAATTAGTATTCGGCGGTCTTTTATATGGATTCGTTATTCACTTTAAGTTATACCCAATTATATACATTCCGTCCCTATATTTATATCTAACAAAAAGTAGAAAAGTGTGGAAAGCCTTCAAACCAAATGTCAAGAAATTCAAATTTTTTGTCTCCGCATTCATTGGATTCTTAGCGCCGACCTATTGGTCGTATAAACTTTATGGTGAGCTCTACTTAGAGGAGGCGTGGCTCTACCATTTGCACCGAAAGGATCCGCAGCACAACTTCAGTCCGTATTTCTTTGTCTATCATTTGGTAAAAGAAGAACAAAACCAAAAACTTTTGGCGTATTTGGCATTCGTTCCACAATTTTTGTCAATCCTTTTATTAGCTTTTTATTACTGTTTAGACTCTAAATACAAGACTCAGGACCTGATATTTGGAGTTTTTGCAGAGACAGCAGTTTTTGTCACAATGAATAAAGTGATTACTTCACAGTATTTTCTCTGGTATTTATGTCTTTTGCCACTCATTGTGCCATTCATTAGAATATCGACCAAACAATGGATTGTTTTGTTGATTATTTGGCTATTAAGTCAGGGACAGTGGTTATTACCCGCTTATTTATATGAATTCCAACACTGGCATTGTTTGCATTGGGTTTGGATTTCGAGCTGTGCTTTTCTAGTCATTAATCTTTTAATTTTAGTCAAATTAATCTTAAATTATAAGCCTTTTAATAAGAAAATTGATTATAAAAAAGATTGAATTGATTTCAGACTCGAATTTAATTTAATTCAGAGATAATCACTGTTTTATGACTTAATTATATATTTTTCCAAACTTTTTATTTGTTTTTTAAGTTAAAAGATATCCAAATATTTCTGTTTAAATATAATCTTAAAATAGATTTTATTGAATAAAATATTAAATATTCTTAGAATTTAAGATTTGTTTTTAGATTTGAAATAAATAATAAAATTATAATTAAAATGAATTGAATTGAAAAACAAAGAATTAAGTATTTGTTTGAAATTTGATGGACAGCCGTCTGACAAAAAATGACGGTTTCATTGGAGGATAATTTTCTTTCGAGGACTTCTTATTGATGATCGCACCGATGGTTGTGCTTCAATAGAACTCTTTGCTACACTTTTTGGTGGACTTTTTGAGGCCAACTTAATATCTGAGCGCATCCTAACATCTGATGGCGATTCACCCAAATTCTGATCCACATTTGGTTTCGGTTCCACTTCTGGTTCTTTAGGTTTGAGGCAACAAAAACATAGAATTACGACGAATGCCATCACAGCTATCAATAAAATGACTAAAATAAGCCAAAACAGAGAACCCTCTTCTTTCGGTTCTGCCGTTTCCTCTGGTTTTGTGGGTTCATTAGGTTTTGTTGGATCAACTGGTTTTGGTTCTGGTTTTGGTGTTGATTTTGGGGCCCTTCTATTGCACTGAAGGAACAAATTGTGTTTAAACTTAATATTATATAAAGTGATAGACAGCCATACAGTGGACTGTTTAGCGATTGAAACAATTCTACCCATAATTGGAAATTTTTCTTCTTCTTCCGGCGTTGGGATTCGTCCTGTCTTTGGGTCAACTCTTAGTCTTCCGCTCTTAAAAAGCAAAAAATTAATTACAATTCAAATATATATAC